>CM064531.1:18770657-18854724 GCA_032716605.1 Paralithodes platypus
CCCCTCAACACGGTGAACCCCGTGAGGTCTCGTTCCAGTCTGGGGAGTGAGACATGTGAAGCATCCATTCATGGCTCGAAGCAGCTACATCTCTGAACCGCTGATTGCTTCGTTCAAGTGCGTCACTGTCCTCACCCTCCAGACTCAGACCCTCACTCTCTGTATGCCTCCTAGTGAGCAGTGAACTCACTAGGCATTGTCCCCCTGTAGCATATTTTGAATATGGGAATATTCATACAGTACTATTTAATCAGGGAACAATGAGGGTATTTTCTTGGGCATTTCGGTGGGCTTTGTGGTAATGCACCGATACTAGGTACAGCACAAATTCAATCCCAATAATATCTTCCCATTGACATATCGGGATTTGAACCCGGGTCCATTGGATTACCAATCCAGTGGCAAGACCACTCCACCACACCTCCCCTATAATTATATATATACATATATATAGTATATATATGAGAGAGGGTGAGAGAGGGGGCGGGGTAAGGATATTATGAACTATGATAAAGGAGAGAGGAAGGCTTGGTCCGAAAAAGTTGAAGTAACTTTGAAGATAAAAGCCAAAAGTTATGGTGGAGTGAGGAAGCTAAACGATAGATAGGGCTCTCTTACCCCGAAAAATATAGACCTTCAATAAGCTAATGCAAAAATTGAAATAATCACTAATATTATGCTGTGGAAATTGCATATAACAATTTCAACGTAATGATGATTTAACCCTTTCAAGTTACGATGATACATAATTATATTTCCATTTTTGTAGGTATTATCATACGAATTTATTCAGATTAGGAAGGATATATGGTAGTCACAGGGATAATTGCAATAATATTTATACTTTAATTGCCACAGATCTTTCCTAAGTTTTATAAAATGGTCTAAAGATAGCCAGAACAAAACTGTCAAATCGCATCATGATTTTCAAAGGGTTAAGTTATTCCATCTAATATCAGATTATTATTTTTGTCTAAGAAGGTCCTTTTTTACTTTTTTCTTGATGGGTGTGTTTTTCCTGTTCCCAATTCTCCCTTATATTTAGCCTCCTTTATTTTGAGTTTTGAAGACGTTCGGCCCATTAGTTTGGCAATTTTAGGACCTTTCGCCCTATTTCTTTGTCAATTTCGTGCCATTTAGGTGTCAATTTTTTCCTGGCGAGCGATAGAGAACCTGCAATTTAGGAGGAACTGGCCTTGGATCGGGGCACTTCTCTACCAAAAAACCCTAAAAATTGTTTCAAAGCGGGTGTGATAAATGACAGGTAAAAGTTATAGAATTACTAGACTAAATCAAAGCTAAAGGTCAATCACATAAAAAGGGAATCAAACAATGTTGGGATTTAACTTACCAATCAATCACATAGCACAGTAATGAGGTACGAAGCCGGTAAAAATGGTGGACAAGGTGACGGTTAGGCTAACTCAAGGAATAGGAGGAAGGCACCATAGCACATCCTTATTTAAGGATAGATGGCATTAATTAATCATGTACATGAAGGACAAAAAGGCTTAGCTGTCAGTCGTAAGTCAGGTGAGAGCGTCGATGAAGATATGAAGAGTTGTTGTTGACTATTGTAGGCACTAAAGCCCAGCTAACGAAAGTGTACTGATTCGGATGAAATCTATGCGAGCTCTGCCGGCTGTCTCCCAGCACGGCCACCAGCAGAACGCTGCCGGCTCCAGGAAAAATATACCGCACTGATGATAAGATTGTCTAAGGTACTAATATATATATGGTAATCTACATATATCCTACAATGACCCCATAAATATTATGATATAACATAATAGGTCTTTAATATAATATAACCTAACTAACGATAATCACGGTATGATATTTTTCCACCATCTGGTCTACCGTGCCAGACGACATGACATTCCTAACTTAAACACCTAGGAATAACCGTTATAGCCTAACCATCGTGCTTTCCAGGACACACTCCCCCCCACAAAAGAACCTGAACCCCACCTTAACCTACAGTTGCCCAGAGGCTATCCTTTGACGCCACATGTTGATGGCGCCGTCAGCAGCACGTCTAGGACGAGTCCCGATCCGAGGTTGATCACCAGTCAATAGTGGTGGATCAGCCTGTATAGAATCCTCGGATCCAGCAGTATCAGGCGGAGCATTGGATTGTGATGCAGAGTCAAGCTCCAAGGCGTATAAACGTGCGATAGGACGAACAGTGGTCCCATTGGCAGTCCGTAACAGCACTACTCGCTCCACTGAGTCACCCCCCTTGTACACTTCTAGCACACGGCCCAACTTCCAGTACATGCGAGGACCTTCGTCATGGATGAGAACCACATCACCAACCGAGGGTGCTGAAGGTTTACCTGTGGGTCGAGAATTCCTTTCTCTCAGAGGTAGTAGATACTCGTGAACCCACCTCTTTCTAAAATCCTCGATAATCTTAGAGATGTACTGGTACCGCCGGGATACAGCCGCTTCAGTATACAAAGAAGGATCCTCTAGCTCCACAAGTGACTGAAAATCGGATGGAAATCCAGTTAATGGTCGACCGTAGAGTAAGTGCGCTGGCATCAGTGGCAGTGGTTCTTGTAGGTCGGTGTAAACATAAGTAAGTGGGCGGTCATTAACAACTGCTTCTATCTCAGTGAGGACTGTCATCTCCTCACTTTTCTTCAATAAAGCACGTCCCATTACGGCTCTAAGTCCTGATTTGACTATACCTACACACCATTCCCACATTCCACCAAACCAAGGTGCCTTCACTGGGATGAACCTCCATTCGCACTTTCTTTCTCCCATAAAAGCAATGACCATTGGATCATCGCTCAAATCCTTGAGGTATCTAGATGCTTGAGTAAACGTGGGAGCATTGTCACTCAGCACTAGTTGAGGGAACGATCTACGGGCACAAAACCTCCTAAACGCCAGCATGAATTCTTCACAACACATTTTGTCACATAATTCGAGGTGCACCGATCGAGACGTTGCACAAGTAAACAATAAGATATAGACCTTTTCATGTTCTCTCGTCTTTAACGCTCCAGTGTAGTCCAACCCCACTGATTGAAAGGGTTCTACATGCTTCACGCGGTATTCTGGTAAAGGCGGAACTGGTCCAGTCACATAAGGTTTACCTTTCAGTCTTTGGCATATCACACAATTCTTCACTATATGTCGAGCTACTTGTCGAATCCTTGGGATCCACCATCGGAGACGCAAATTCGATATAATATGATGGACACCATAGTGTTTAACTTCTTCATGTGTGCGTTTTACCAACAAATATGTGACATGATGTTGTGATGGCATAAGGATGGGATTGTTCGTGTAGTCCTTTACACCCGACCACTTCAGGCGTCCCTCACACCTGATGAGGTCACTATCCAGGTGTACCTCAGCTGACGCACTAAGTTAGCTAAGTTAGGCATTTTCATCTTGTCAGAGCTTCTTAAAGATTCTAATTCTTGGAAAAAGGTTTCTACTTGAACCAATTTAATCATTGTTACTTCAGCTGCATTAAATTCATCAACGTTGATGATGTGACCCATATTGCAGTGTGTGCCTTCTACTTTACTTTTGGTGTTGGATATAAATTGCAGCACCCAGGCTACCACCCTGACTAATTTATTGTAGTCACCAACCCTTTCCCACTCAACTATCGGATTCGGTGTGTCTTTCGGTTGGGTTGCGACTGTCACTGTTTCCAATGGCAGAAGTCCCCCTCTATCAGCTTCCCATTCCGTCCGTTCTTTTTCATGGAGCAGCAACGATGGACCATGCCACCATAATTCGGACTTTACTATCTGGGTTGCTGTAACTCCCCTAGTTATAAGATCACTTGGGTAATCCTTTGTATTAACATTTCATCAACCCTATTTCGCACATACACGGGCAGAGACTTTTTGCTATGAACCCAGTTCAGTGCTATTTGACTATCACACCATACGTGAACGGCAATTATGCTTAGTTCCTTCTCGTATGCTGTGCGTACATAGAAGCAGCATGGCAGTCAATTCCATTTTGGGGATAGTAACCCTTTTTACCGGTGCTACTTTAGCCCGGGCAGTAACCAAATATACCCCAAATGAAGTAACGACATAGATAGCAACCCCGTATGCAGTGGCACTGGCATCACGGAACGCGTGCAAAGTAACATTGCCGAATGCTGCCACTTTACGAGGTAACTGTATAGTACACAGGATGTAATACTCTTTTAACAACGATACACCTTGATTGTTTAGATCTTCGGGTAAGTTATCATCCCATCCTATGTTACGTCTCCAAACTTTCTGCATCAGAATCCGAGCTCTTATTGTAACGGGTAATGCTAAACCCAAGGGATCAAAAAATCGCAAAACCTTGCTCAACACGCTCCTTTTTGTATGCGTCTGCACCTGCTGAGTAAAAGATTTTTTTTGAAAGGTTAGTGTGTCTTGGTTTGGTTGCCAGTTCATCCCCAAATTTCTGGTCTCTTCCTGGTCATGAGACGCCGTCCCGTCCATCTGAATAAGACACTGCAGAGATTCACTATTAGTAACCCACTCGCAGAGATGTAGGTGTGCCTCTGTAAATAACCTATGGGCATGCCAGTAGGTTTGTAGCAGATCATCCTGATCGTCGCTAGACCCCTGCAAATTATCTATATACAGACCGCGAGAGAGTTTTTCTGTGTCCTCTACAGTGTCAGACAGATGCTTCTTGATGGTGGTGTTAAGCAAAAATTGGGAGAATGTAGCACCAAAGAGTACAACCCTAACTCGATAGGTGACTACCGGGCCTTCGGGGTTGTTGATGTCCTGGAACCAGAGAAACCGAGTAATGTCCCTATCAGCCTCATTTAGCTTTACCATTAAAAAAGCTTTCTCTATGTCACTTGTAAAAGCGAACTGTCTCAGCCTAAACCTTAGTAGTTGTTGTGCCAAATCGGACACTAGTGATGGTCCTGTCAAAAGGCAATTATTTAGGCTGGGATTATTACCTTGTCGGGCCGAGCAGTCGTACACCACCCTTATTGGCGTGGTGACGCTGTCCTTTCGTACCCCATGATGGGCCAAATAGTGGACTCTCCCCCTTCTCACCGGCTCCTGGACATCAACAAGCTCAATAAACCCTCGGTCCAGGTAACTGCGAAATACGTCATCGTACGCCTTGCAAATGCTCGGCTCACTAGCCAACTTCCGCTGTAGTGCGCGCAGGCGACCCAACGCCAAACCGTAGTTGGTGGGCAGGCTTATCTCTTCCGACCTCCAAGGTAAACTAACTTCATATTGCTTTTCTGCGGCACAATAGCTCCACAGTCCTCCAAACTTTCTAATCGCGATTTCCGAGTCATAGTCAGTCTCCATAGGATTTATACCTATGTGATCCAATTTCCACAACCGTTCCAGGTCGAACTCGGCAGTTACTTTAGGGTCACTAGGTTTGGTTTCATTATCCACCAACTCTTCTGCCGCGGTTACATTCACCCGCAGTATAGAAACCGTGTCGACCAGGACATTTGCTTGGGTTGTATGTACCTTTCCGCTCATACAATAGCCAATTTAGTGGGGATTAGTATTACTCCACACATCTTCATAAACCCTGGGTATACTATATCATAATAATAATCAACACCGAGCAGAATATGCACCTCTGATAGATCTCCCACGGGGTCTGACAGATGAATACCTTTGTGGTGCAGGACTTGTTCTACCTTCATCACCCCCACAGACTTATATTCCGGTAGAGTGTCTACTACGATACATTTCATGAAGTATCTTTGCCTACGGTAGATATAAGAAACCTCTGCTACCTCATATTCCAGCTTCTCGGTAACTCCCGTAAAGCCCTGCAATCGTAGAGTCTGAGCCCCCACGATACTATGCTTTAATCCCTTTAAAACGGACCTCTTAATAAAAGACCGTTGGGACCCTTGGTATAGAAGTACCCGACAAACAGTATCACTGTCACTACTCTCCATGGGCATCTTTATAGTGGGTAAAGTAGTGGTGTCCTTCAAGCTACCCAGTGTCAATGTTGTAGTACCCCCTGACTTATTATCCTTACCCTTGTCAACTGCAGGACACAACTTGTCAAAGTGATGTCCTTTACAGTGATGGCAAGGTCTTAAATAGCTGACAGTGCATTGTCCTTGTTTGCCATGATCTTTACCCAGACAACCTACACATAGCTTTAACCTTTTAGCTTGTGCTATTTTGGCTTCATTTGTCTGGTATTTCCCACAAAAACTCCACTTATGCTTATCGCTGTTACATAGTTTACATACAGCTTGTGGTTTCTTGTGTGAACCTTCCTTTTTTCCCTTGGTGCCCACTGTCATGCTAACTGTCCCCCTCAGATCTAATGATTCACCCCCTCCTGACTGACTTAAGGATCTCCCACTGTTCAATTGCAAAATGCTAATTTCTTTACTGAATGAGGTTTTAAACTCACCCAGGTGAAATGACCTAACCTTATCCAGTATTGCCAGTGGAAGCTTCTGTCTAAGAATAATCACTATTATCTCATTTGATGTCAGCCCTAAGGTCTCCAAAGATCGAGTGTGACACTACATTTCGGCCCTAAATTTGGCTAACTCTTCTACCTTATATCTAGGTTCTGCCAATTTCATTAAGGCAACGACATGGGCCACCTTTAGTTGTTCTCGATCACTATATGTGGATTCTAGTAACTGCACTGCCTCTTCATAACTCTCCCCCACTACCGCGAAATCTTCTATTAAGTGAAAAGCCTCCCATTCTAATTGACCCTTAAGATAATGAAACTTCCTTACATTATCCAAATCTGAATCATGTACGGTAGACTTAAACACGTCCCAGAACGCCAACCATTCTGTCAAGTGCCCTCCAAACTTCGGCAAGTTCAGCTTGGGGAGATTCACTGAGCGCTGTGGGTCCGTGCATCTGGCAGTGTTATGCTCACCCTCCTCTCTACCCGCGAGAGCTCGCTGTATCATACGTCGCGCCCGAAACACAGTTTCGTCATACACAGAGCGGTTTTCATATTCGGTTGTTATCTCTTCCTCCCCACTCAAACTTGCCAATATTGTTTCGCTAAGAGCACTTATACGATCATAGGTATTATGGATATTGTCCAATCTAGCTCCCAGGTCCTCAAGGGCCGCAGTAGTGGTGAAGGTTTCCATGTCAGATATGAGCCTATTCATAACCCCCCTTAGTCCAGCTCTCTGGTTTTTGAAAGCCTTATCTGCCATTTTCCCTAACGGTTATTATGGTCCTATAATATTGGCTAAATACTCAACGAAATAATGAATAACCGTCAAGTTATTTATAGACTAGCCTAGTATGGGAAACACTGAATAGCAAACTTATATGACTAAAGTTAAGGATACATTACAGTACTCACAAATTCACCCGGCAACACTCAATACTTAACACTTTCACGCTCCTATGACGCAGAGGTCGCCAGATTAGCAATAATAAATAGAGCTCTCTCACTCTTACAATTACCTCTCCAAAATCAGTCTCCTGCCCACAGCCAACTCAAAGTCAATTGCAGAGGTTGAAGCAACCAAACTAAAGGCCTCCAAACACCCCCGATGGTAGCAAAGGCTCCAAAGTATCCCTAATAGGCTCAAAGGGGAGGTGTGGTGGAGTGGTCTTGCCACTGGCCTGGTAATCCAAAGGTCCCGGGTTCAAATCCCGATGTATCAATGGGAAGATATTATTGGGATGGAATTTGTGCTGTACCTGGTATCAGTGCATTACCACAAGCCCACCGAAACGTCAATAAAATACCCTCATTGTTCCCTGATTAAATAGCACTGTATGGATATTCCCATATTCAAAATATGCTATAGGGGTGCAATGCCTGGTGAGTTATCTGCTCAACAGGTGGCGTTGTGTGTGTGTAAGTGTGAGAGTCCGAGTGTAGGTGGTGAGACAGTGAAGCACGGGAACGAGGCGGCTTCAGAGATGGGGTCGTTTCGGGCCATGAGTGAGCACCGTGCCTCATGTGAAGGCAAGATGGCAGGTGCTCGTTGTACTCTACGTGCTTCACATGTCTCACTCCCTAGACTGGAACAAGACCTCACGGGCTTCACTGTTCATTGTAAAGCGGTGAATGTTAAGGCTCTCGGCCTATGCCCGAGAGGAAGTAAGTTGGAATATAGAAAAACAAAAAAACAAAACAAAAATATGCGCCAAGAACGTGAGAGGGTCAATAGGTCAACAATCAAACAAACGAGAACAAAAAATATATAAAATAAAATAAGTCAGTCAGTGGTCTGATGTCTGAAAGAAAACATTATTGAGGAGGAAAGGTGATAGGAGGGATGCACGATTTCGGACGAAAAGGACGACAATCAACCCCCACTCCACCTGGATCCCTGGACTTGCATGCCGGCTCATTTCCCTTACTCATTACTTAATTTGTGATCTTGCTTAGAAGTAAATTCCCAAGGTCTGGGCACCAATGTGATGAATGACAGGTAAAAGTTATAGAATTACTAGACTAAATCAAAGCTAAAGGTCAATCACATAAAAAGGGAATCAAACAATGTTGGGATTTAACTTACCAATCAATCACACAGCACAGTAATGAGGTACGAAGCCGGTAAAAATGGTGGACAAGGTGACGGTTAGGCTAACTCAAGGAATAGGAGGAAGGCACCATAGCACATCCTTATTTAAGGATAGATGGCATTAATTAATCATGTACATGAAGGAAAAAAAGGCTTAGCTGTCAGTCGTAAGTCAGGTGAGAGCGTCGATGAAGATATGAAGAGTTGTTGTTGACTATTGTAGGCACTAAAGCCCAGCTAACGAAAGTGTACTGATTCGGATGAAATCTATGTGAGCTCTGCCGGCTGTCTCCCACCAGCAGAACGCTGCCGGCTCCAGGAAAAATTTCGTACCGCACTGATGATATGATTGTCTAAGGTACTAATATATATATATGGTAATCTACATATATCCTACAATGACCCCATAAATATTATGATATAACATAATAGGCCTTTAATATAATATACCCTAACTTACGATAATCACAGTATGATATTTTTCCACCATGTGGTCTACCGTGCCAGATGACATGACATTCCTAACTTAAACACCTAGGAATAACCGTTATAGCCTAACTATCATGATTTCCACGATAGCGGGGTCTTGAGGGTAAATTTTAAAGCTTGTCGGGAGAAAACAAAAACACAAAACTAGAACATTAAGGAAATAAATATAGGCTATACACAAGGTGTCTCAGGAAATGATAAACAAGGTATTCTAAGCCTAAAATGTTATATAACAAAAAGTCCAAATTTCAACCGTTAAAAAGATATTGAAGGTTTTATGTAGTGTTCTCTCCGACATCACCGTAATGGACTCTTCCATGTAAATAGTTTCTAACTTGTCCAAAGTGAGCTAATATGTCTATAATAATTTTTAACTTACAGAATTATAATATCTTGATAGTAACATGGTAAAATAATTGCCCTTATGGGGAAATACATAGGAAAATACAATTTTCAACATGCAATATCTCAATACTGGTTAAGATTTGGAATATGGCTTATAGAACATTTTAGGCTTATAATACCTTGTGTTATAAGTTCCCAAAGTTATGACCTTTCCTCCTGGGACACCCTGTATATATATATATATATTTTTGTTTTTCTTTTCTATGTGAGTGAGGGAGGCAAAAGGCAGGATTGCCTATAGCGAGTGCCTCCCCCAAAGTTGAAAGAGTGACAGGGCCAAAATCAAGTGACGTTCGAGCCAAAATGCCTGGACACACGGAGTTTGAAGCAATTTAAGTTATAGGAAGAGGGAAAGACTGATTCTGGGAGAGAGTTCCAAAGCTCACCTGTTGAATAGAAGAAAGTTTGAGAGTAACGTTTCACTCTTGGGTTGGAGAGTTGCACAGAGTAGGGGTGGGATTGTGTTGCAAGACGGGTACCACGTGTCCTATGTAAAGGAGGTGGTATACACTGGGAAAGCTCTGAGGAACACTGATTATTATAGTAGCGATAGAATAGCGAGAGATGTGCAACATTGCGGTGGAGAGAGAGAGATTGCAGAGAATTGGTGAGTGGACGGGAGTTAACGATACGAAATGCCTTCCTTTCAACTTTGTCTAGGAGAGCGGTGTGAGAGGAACCTCCCCACACATGTGAACAATACTCAATACAAGGACGCACTATGCCCCTGTACAGAGCAAGAAGCTGTGCAGGGGTAAAGAACCCCCTGGTGCCCCTTTCCCACTGATACGATTTCATACGTTATTCGTCGCCGAGGACGTAGTCTTGTCAATTCGCAACAAATTTGTGCGACGTCAACGATTTTGACCGTTAAAAATCGTCGACAAGTTTACACTCGGCGACGATGTCACCGATGGGTAAGACGTAATCGGCGACATTATGCGACGTCATCGGCAAATTGAGCGATGGTTCGCCGATGACCTCGGCGAGAACTGTCACATTTGAATAAAATATTGCGAAATAATGCGAAGGATGAACGAATCCTCGGCGTATGTTCTGCGACGTCTTCGGCGAATTAAGCGATGGTTCGGCGAATACCTCGGCGAGATTATCCGAAAATATTTTGCATATATTTCATGGCACAAACATAAGAACATAAGAAAATGGGAGTCTGCAGAAAGCCGATCGGCCCACACAAGGCAGATCCCTGTCACACCCAACCCCAATTACAAGGCCTAATTATAGACCCAACTCACTAATGCCTTGAGGACTGACCTCACCAAAACGGTCAGAGATCGACACAAGATTACGGGGTCTGCAGAGCACCGATTGGCCCACACCAAGCAGATCCCCCCTCATAGCCAACCAAACTCGTCGAAAATGTACAAATTTATCTTAAAATCGCCAAACTAATGGGCCGAACGTCATAAAATATGAAAACTAATGGGGTTAACCATGAGGAAGAAAGGGGACCAGAAAAACGACCCTATCTATCTATCTATATGCTCAGGCCCAATCCCCATTTTGGGGGTAGCTGACTCAAGACAGAGCAAGAACAGGGAAAACACAAAAACAACATAAAACAACAAATAAACACAGATAAAAAGCACAAACTCACACACATCCAGGTCACCCAGGAGAAGACCCAGAGACCAGGGTCACCAAGGTCGCTCCAGCACTCCCCCGGCCCCCGACCACCCAGAGAGGTTCCGATCTCGGCAGGCAGACATGCAGCGGAGCCAAAGCCACAAGCCTCCCACCACACTTCCAGGCTCACCCTTCATATTAATCGTCTCCCTGGGCCAGGCGCCTGATGGACTATTATCTAGTCCAACTTGCGCCCGACCCCTTACTCCAAATGACCACGTGTTCACTCAACTATTCACAAGCATTCTCCATTCACTCCTGTCCACCACCACTTCCCTGCCTGATCTATAGTCATTCCTCTATCATCCAAAGCCTTTCTTACACAGGCCTCGGATGAGTCTCGCATCGTTATTTTTCGTCACTACCTCCCCGGTCTGGGAATGGGTAATTTACGTGCCTGCTGCCTTCCTTAGATGTGGTAGCCGTTTCTCAGGCTCCCTCTCCGGAATCGAACCCTGATTCCCCGTTACCCGTTATAGCCATTGTAGGCGAATAACCTACAATCGAAAGCTGATAAGGAAGACACTTAACAACAACAAAAACGACCCATCTCCCCTTAATTCGGAGATTGGCAATGTCCGGCTTCGCCGGACACATTTTTCTATCAAATAATGTACAAATTTAGATTGCTCTTAAAACAATAAAATACATATGTTGGCTCGCTACCGCTCACCAGGAAAATATTGACACCTGGATGGGGGTAAACGTCTTAAAACAGTAGGCTGAACGGGGCCGAACGGATACAAGGCAAAGAGAGAGGGAGAGAATTAGAAAACACAAACAAAAACGAGGAGAGAGGGAGAGAAAGAGAAAACAAAAAACAGCGAGGTGGGCTGAATGTGTGCGTTACGGCTAAATTCAAAATTGAGCCCAACTCGCCTGTTTTTGTTTTCTCTTTCTCTCCCTCTCTCCTCGTTTTTTGTTTGTTTTCTATTTCTCTCCCTCTCTCTTTGCCTTGTATCCGTTCGGCCCCGTTCAGCCTACTGTTTTAAGACGTTTACCCCCATCCAGGTTTCAATATTTTCCTGGTGAGCGGTAGCGAGCCAACATATATATATTTTTTATTTGAGAGCAAGCTAAATTTGTACATTTTTCTATAGAATAATTTCTCCGGCGAAGCCGGATTTCTCCATATAATGCTGGTTCGCTATCGCTTGCCAGGAAGATATCGATACTTGGATGGGGATAAACGTCTTAAAACAGTTGGCTGAATGGGGCTGAATGGATACAAACCAGAGAAAGAGAGAAAAGGAGAGAGAGAGAAAGCAAAAACAGGTGAACCCCCCACGAGAGGTGCATAGAAAAAAGGATTGACAGGTTCACTGTAGGCCTAATAATTTGTTTTTACCCACCTCGCCAAAGGTGCTCTTTGGCCTCGGCAGGTGTGTCTTGAGCATTCCGCGACGTTGCAAGGCCCTTCGCATGCCTCGTGCGGAGCATACCTCTGGTGGTTATACTCTCAGCGAGTACTCGTGCGCACGTTGACGACTAATCAACTATGAAATAGCCGATGACTCTTGTGCATCGTCGATTTTCTCAGAACATCTGAGAGCATCAGCGAGCCGCCATGCAGCGTTGCGAAGTTTTTTTTTGCGCGAAGTGTCTCGCCGATGTCGCCGATGATCTCCGAGGGCCTCGCAGATCCCTCTGCGATGTTCGACGATGCTTGCGAGGGCTATGAACCCTCGTGAGTCCTCGTCCAAAATGTTGAACAATCCAAAAATTTGCGAGGGCCGTTGCGAGGCCATGCGATTCAAACGATTATCATGCGAGGGTTTAAGATTTTGTTGCGACATGTCATGAATGTGCCAATTTATTGGTGTCGGCGATGAAAATCGTGAGAAGTCCCATCAGTGGGAAAGTGGCATAAGACGGTTGAGCACACCCAGCTTCTGGGAGGCTGCCTTAAGCAAGACTGGTAATATGGTCCTTCCAACTGAGAGCGGAAGGAAAAGACACACCAATATACAGTATATATATATATATACTGTATATATATATATATATATATATATATATATATATATATATATATATATAGATATAGGTGTGTGTGTGTGTGTTTGTTTGTCTGTGTGTATATAATGTAAATGGTGTTTTTGTGCACCGTATCATTAAAATTGGCCATCGTATTCTGTTAACCGTATCATGTACTGTACCAAACACTCTAATATGTCATCATACTCAAACTCGTAACTATATTGATTGATACATTTCTCACCAAACGCAATGTACAATAATTATTGTGTACCTCCAAGAAGCCATTTGAGGGAAGGGGTCGGGCGCAAGTTAGACTAGATAATAGTTCATCAGGCGCCTGGCCCGGGGAGATGATTAATATGAAGGGTGCGCCTGGAAGTGTGGTGGGCGGGTTTGTGGCTTCGGCTCCGCTGCATGTCTGCCTGCCGAAATCGGAACCTCTCCGAGTGGTTGGGGGCCGGGGGAGTGCTGGAGGGACCTTGGTGACCTTGGTCTCTGGGTCTACTCCTGGGTGACCAAGATGTGTGTGAATTTGTGTGAGTTCGTTGTTTTATGTTGTGTTTTGTGTATTCCCTATTCTGTCACCCCCCCCCCCCCAACGAAAAAAAAGAAAAAAAGAAAAAAAAGAGGAATAAAAAAACAGGAAAAGTGGGGATTAGGCCTGAGTAAATAGATAGATAGATACAGTAGACCTCCAAGAATAGATAGATAGATACAGTAGACCTCCAAGAATAGATAGATAGATACAGTAGACCTCCAAGAATAGATAGATAGATACAGTAGACCTCCAAGAATAGATAGATAGATACAGTAGACCTCCAAGAATAGATAGATAGATACAGTAGACCTCCAAGAATAGATAGATAGATACAGTAGACCTCCAAGAATAGATAGATAGATACAGTAGACCTCCAAGAATAGATAGATAGATACAGTAGACCTCCAAGAATAGATAGATAGATACAGTAGACCTCCAAGAATAGATAGATAGATACAGTAGACCTCCAAGAATAGATAGATAGATACAGTAGACCTCCAAGAATAGATAGATAGATACAGTAGACCTCCAAGAATAGATAGATAGATACAGTAGACCTCCAAGAATAGATAGATAGATACAGTAGACCTCCAAGAATAGATAGATAGATACAGTAGACCTCCAAGAATAGATAGATAGATACAGTAGACCTCCAAGAATAGATAGATAGATACAGTAGACCTCCAAGAATAGATAGATAGATACAGTAGACCTCCAAGAATAGATAGATAGATACAGTAGACCTCCAAGAAAAAGACTACTGGAAGCAAAATCCAGAAGCACGATACCGAACCTTATTTGATCCGGGGGTGGGTCTTTTTGGACCTCCCATATTCGTTCCATATTTTTGGAGATTTTAAGGCTTGTCAAAGCATTAGTTTGTAGATGATAGGATGCTTTACCCCATTCAGGTTTTGATATATTTCTGGGTGAGCGTTGTCAATACTGTAACTTAGAAGAAATCGGCCTTCGGCCGCGATATTTTTCAATCAAAAATGTACAAGTTTTCTCAAAGGGAGTCAGGGTGGACATTTAATTAGCTTGACAGAATACTGGAAAGGTGGTTAAGTTTTTTATTTTTACATTAAGTGAACACAGTCGTTAATGGATTACATTAAGTGAACACAGTCGTTAATGGATTACATTAAGTGAACACAGTCGTTAATGGATTACATTAAGTGAACACAGTCGTTAATGGATTACATTAAGTGAACACAGTCGTTAATGGATTACATTAAGTGAACACAGTCGTTAATGGATTACATTAAGTGAACACAGTCGTTAATGGATTACATTAAGTGAACACAGTCGTTAATGGATTACATTAAGTGAACACAGTCGTTAATGGATTACATTAAGTGAACACAGTCGTTAATGGATTACAGGGAAAGGAAAACATGTATTCTTATGGAAAAGGTCTCGCTGATAACATGAAACACATTTACATACTTACCTTCGGAAAGAAAAAATATAGACAACATTAATTTTGTATATATACAGTATATAATATTCAAAATAATCATATTCATCGTCTGGTTATCAAATATTCCTTATCTATACGATGAGGTAATTTTACAGGGTCCTGGTAATTAATCCTTCATTAAAAACCCCAATGTGCTTGAATATACTAATGAAAGCATATGATCCTCCCGGGATTCGAACTCGGGACACCACACCCAGAACATAAGCATCTAAACCATTACACCACCAACACGATAAAGGTTGATTACACGATCACGACTAATATCCATTTTCAAATTTTGGATATCAATCAAATCATGTACTCAGACCCAACTGCATAACGGAAAGCCTAATGTTTTAGTGAGAGGGAAGAATGAATGGGACCAAGATCACTAAGGATCGGCCTCGCTAGACATTAGTTTCTGAATCTATAGAAATTTACATTAATCCTTCATTAAAAACCCCAATGTGCTTGAATAAATTAATGAAAGCATATGATCATCCAGGAATTCGAACTTTGGAACACCACACCCAGAACATATGTATCTAAACCGTTACACCACCAACACAATCAAAGGTCGAGTACACGATCACGATACATATGTGAAATATATTTACATTAGTTATTATATAGTAGACAAATTGAGAGATAGATAGATAGATAGATGAATTAAATCATAAGATATCAACGTACAGTACTTTAAGGTCATGTAATATCTTCTGTCCAGTACCTTTTCTTTCTTTTTCTTTTTTCTTTTCTATGTGAGTGAGGGAGGCAAAAGGCAGAACTACCCGCAGCGAGTGCCCTCCCCCATTGTTGAAAATGTGACAGAGCCAAAATAAAGGGACGTTCGAGCCAAAATGCCTGGACACACAGAGTTTGAAACAATTTAAGTCATAGGAAGAGGGAAAGACTGATTCTGGGAGAGAGTTCCAGAGCTCAGCTGTTGAATATAAGAAAATTTGAGAGTAACGTTTCACTCTAGGGTTGGAGAGTTGCACAGAGTAGGGGTGGGATTGTGTTGCAAGATGGGTACCACGAGCCCTACGTAGAGGATGTGGGATACACTGGGAAAGCTCTGAGGAACACTGTTTATTATAGTAGCGATATAGTAGCGAGAGAGATGCAACATTGCGGCGAAGAGAGAGAGATTTCAGAGAGTTGGTGAGTGAACGGGAGTTAATGATACGAAAGGCCTTCATTTCAACTTTGTCTAAGAGAGCAGTGTGAGAGGAACCTCCCCACACATGTGAACAATACTCAATACAAGGATGCACCGTGCCCCTGTACAGAGCAAGAAGCTGTGCAGGGGTAAAGAACCCCTTGAGGCAGTTGAGCACACCCAGCTTCTGGGAAGCTGACTTAGCAAGACTGGTAATATTGTCCTTCCAAGTGAGAGCAGAAGAAAGGAGACACCAAGAATATTGAGAGAAGATGAAGGATTGATTTTTGAATTGTTGAAGAATAAGGGATAGTCTGCTGGGAGTTCCGAACGGGTAGATAGATGGAGTAATTGGGTTTTGGAAGCATTAAAGGTAACAAGATTTTCGCTGCCCCAATTGGAAATAGTAGTTTGATCAGAAGATAAGTGTTCTATGGCTTCATTACGTTTGTCTTTGAGGGATTACTGGCTGGGGCGTTCTGGAAAACTAATTGAGTAGTGTAAGGTTGAGTTGTCTGCATAATTATGAATGAATGGGACTTGAGGTACAGTTGAGAAGATCATATATGAAAATTAGAAAGAGAATAGGAGATAGGACAGAGCCCTGAGGAACACCGTAGTGGATAGGGTGAGGAAGTTAGCGATGGCCGTCGACAACCACAGCTATGGAACGACCGGAAAGGAAATTAGAGACAAAGGCACAGATGGAGGGATAGAAACCGAAGGAGGGAAGTTTAGAAATTAAAGATCTGTGCCAGACTCTATCGAAGGCCTTCGATAAGTCTGGTGCAATAGAAAAAGTCCCACCGAAGTCCCAAAAGGAGGATGACCAAGAGTTAGTAAGATATGAAAGAAGATCACCAGTAGAGCGACCCTTAACCTAAGACGTGCGCATGGGGGGTATGAGACACCACACGCCTGTGCGCACGTATTTGAGCTGTTCCCATCACTAACATCGTTACTTTACCATAAATAGCATTAATACTTATCCATATGCGCCTATTTTACGTTGATTATAAAGGTATTAACCTGTTACAGCAATAAAACAAGTGGAAACAGCCTTTGGATGGTCAAAATCGGCGATACAGGCCGGGAGTTACATAATGTATGGCTGAGGCAACCTCCCTCCCTCCACTCTTCCCCAAGTCTGGAGAGAGATTGTCGATCGATACGCTCTCTCTCTCTCTTGCACTCGCTTGGTAACAGTGATGACAACGCTCTGCTTGCAACTCGCTAATGTTAGCACGAAAATAGACCACAGAATAAGGGAATAACAGGGAAAATAGGTGATAACTGAAGGAGGGGGGAGGGTGGGGGGGAGTGGAGAAGGAGGGGATGTGGAGGAGTGATATTTGGCATGGCCCAGGGGCAAAAAAAAAAAAAAAAAAAAAAGTTCAAGTTGTTTTGGGGTGTTTTAAATGGATTTTTTGTAGCCCAGGATCTTAAGAGTCTTCCGGCACTTGCCGGGTTAAGGAAGCCATACTGGCGATCTGAGAGCAGATTATGAGAACATAATTTCTTAAGAAATTTGGAAACTTTAGAAATACGAGAGATGACAGCAATTAGACGATAGTTGGAGTGTTGAGAGCGGTCACCCTTCTTTGGGATCGGTTGAATAAGCGCAAACTTCCAGCATGAAGGGAAGACGTTAGAGGAGAGACAGAGACGAAAGAGTTTGCCTAGGCAGGGAGTCAGCATGGAAGCACAGTTTTTTAGTACAGCAGGAGGAACACCATCCGGACTGTACTCCTTCTTAGTATTAAGCCCAGAGAGGGTAGAAAGTACATCTTTAGAAGAGATTAGGATATTAGGCATAAGTAGGGAGCTAGAGAGGGAGGAATAGCACCAGAATCATCCAAGATGGAGTTTCTAGCAAAAGTTTGAGTGAAGAGTTCAGCTTTGTCAGAGGAAGAAGTGATGGTTGTGCCATCAGAGTGGGAAAGGGGAGGGAAAGACGAGGAAGAGAAATTGATGGAGAGGTTTGTGGCTAGATGCCAGAAAGCTTGGGAAGACTTAGAGTTGGATAGTTCAGTACATTTATTATTGATAAAAGAGTGTTTGGCAAGTCGAAGAAAAGATTTGGCTTGATTCCGGCCACAAACATAGGAAGAATGAGATTCTTGAGTTTTAAGGCATCGGTACCGTTTGAATGCTTCCTCCTTATTGCGGACAGCAGTAGAACAGGCGTGAGTAAACCAAGATTTTTTTGCATTAGTCTGAGAGAAAGAGACTGGAATGTATGCATCCATGCCCGATAGGATTACCTCGGTCATGCGTTCAGCACTCTCCGAGGGTCCCCCGCCATGGAAGCAGAAATAATTCCATGGGAAATCAAAGAAATACTGCCGGAGAGCCTCCCAGTCGGCAGCTCCAAAGTGCCACAAGCGCCGCCGGCTGGGAGGATAGGGTGGCCTTACTGGAGAGATAGGACAGGTGACATAGATAAGTTTATGGTCGGAGGAGCCCAAAGGAGAGAAAAGATTGACAGTATAAGAAGAAGGGTTAGAAGTTAGAAACAAGTCAAGAATGTTGGGCCGATCTCCGAGGCGGTCCGGGATACGGTTGGGTTGCTGAACTAACTGCTCTAGGTCATTTAGGATAGAAAAGACATAGGCTTGTTCACCAGGCTGGTCAGTAATGTGAGTGGAGAGCCATTGGCGGTGGTGAACATTGAAATCTCCTAAGATGGAGATTTCTGAGAGAGGAGAAATGGATAGAATGTGTTCCACTGTAGAGTTTAGATAGTCAAAGAATTTGGGAAAGTCGGTAGAGTTAGGGGAAAGATATACAGCACAAATATTTAGTAAGAGAATGACAAGGAAGTTTGAGCCTTAAATTTGAGAATTCAGAGGAGTTGAAATTGGGAACACGAGAGCAAGTGAGTTTGTTGTGCACGTATGCACAACATCCGCCTTTGGATTTGAAACTAAGATAGAGAAAGTAGGAGGATACAGAGAAGGGGCTGCTGGCAGTTGCTTCAGACACCTGAGTTTCAGTGAGGAAAAAAAGATCAGGTTTGTAAGAGGAGAGATGGTGTTCAACCGAGGGAAAATTAGAGGACAGTCTGTGGATGTTGCAGAAGTTAATAGAAAGAGTAACAAGGCGAGGTCCAGGTAATTTTGTGGGTTCGTCAGGGGAAGGTCGGGTGGGTATGGGGGTATTTACCCCCAGAGTCCCCAGGGGGGGGCCCTGGGGACTCCAAGGATGGGCTAAAGTTCATCAATTTATTTTTTTGTAAATTTTGATGTGGAAGAATGAAAGTGTGGTGTGCATGTTTAGTGTAGTGAAGTGGATAGGAGGAGGAGGTGTTTGTGAGAGCTAGCTGGATTACTCTCAGTGTAAATGAGGCACAAAGAAAATCAGTAAGAGAGGCCAAGAAAATGACACAGGAGTTCCAGCGACTCCTTATCACATGCCTATAGCCTCACCTGGGTCTAGCCCTGATCGATTGGTGCCTACAATCTCACACTCTGCGAAACCACCTACACAAAATATATATTTTGTCTTAAAACGTCTTAAAACAGTAGGCTGAACGGGGCCGAACGGATACAAGGCAAAGAGAGAGGGAGAGAATTAGAAAACACAAACAAAAACGAGGAGAGAGGGAGAGAAAGAGAAAACAAAAAACAGCGAGGTGGGCTGAATGTGTGCGTTACGGCTAAATTCAAAATTGAGCCCAACTCGCCTGTTTTTGTTTTCTCTTTCTCTCCCTCTCTCCTCGTTTTTTGTTTGTTTTCTATTTCTCTCCCTCTCTCTTTGCCTTGTATCCGTTCGGCCCCGTTCAGCCTACTGTTTTAAGACGTTTACCCCCATCCAGGTTTCAATATTTTCCTGGTGAGCGGTAGCGAGCCAACATATATATATTTTTTATTTGAGAGCAAGCTAAATTTGTACATTTTTCTATAGAATAATTTCTCCGGCGAAGCCGGATTTCTCCATATAATGCTGGTTCGCTATCGCTTGCCAGGAAGATATCGATACTTGGATGGGGATAAACGTCTTAAAACAGTTGGCTGAATGGGGCTGAATGGATACAAACCAGAGAAAGAGAGAAAAGGAGAGAGAGAGAGAAAGCAAAAACAGGTGAACCCCCACGAGAGGTGCATAGAAAAAAGGATTGACAGGTTCACTGTAGGCCTAATAATTTGTTTTTACCCACCTCGCCAAAGGTGCTCTTTGGCCTCGGCAGGTGTGTCTTGAGCATTCCGCGACGTTGCAAGGCCCTTCGCATGCCTCGTGCGGAGCATACCTCTGGTGGTTATACTCTCAGCGAGTACTCGTGCGCACGTTGACGACTAATCAACTATGAAATAGCCGATGACTCTTGTGCATCGTCGATTTTCTCAGAACATCTGAGAGCATCAGCGAGCCGCCATGCAGCGTTGCGAAGTTTTTTTTTGCGCGAAGTGTCTCGCCGATGTCGCCGATGATCTCCGAGGGCCTCGCAGATCCCTCTGCGATGTTCGACGATGCTTGCGAGGGCTGGGAGGCTGCCTTAAGCAAGACTGGTAATATGGTCCTTCCAACTGAGAGCGGAAGGAAAAGACACACCAATATACAGTATATATATATATACTGTATATATATATATACTGTATATATATATATATATATATATATATATATATATATATAGATATAGGTGTGTGTGTGTGTGTTTGTTTGTCTGTGTGTATATAATGTAAATGGTGTTTTTGTGCACCGTATCATTAAAATTGGCCATCGTATTCTGTTAACCGTATCATGTACTGTACCAAACACTCTAATATGTCATCATACTCAAACTCGTAACTATATTGATTGATACATTTCTCACCAAACGCAATGTACAATAATTATTGTGTACCTCCAAGAAGCCATTTGAGGGAAGGGGTCGGGCGCAAGTTAGACTAGATAATAGTTCATCAGGCGCCTGGCCCGGGGAGATGATTAATATGAAGGGTGCGCCTGGAAGTGTGGTGGGCGGGTTTGTGGCTTCGGCTCCGCTGCATGTCTGCCTGCCGAAATCGGAACCTCTCCGAGTGGTTGGGGGCCGGGGGAGTGCTGGAGGGACCTTGGTGACCTTGGTCTCTGGGTCTACTCCTGGGTGACCAAGATGTGTGTGAATTTGTGTGAGTTCGTTGTTTTATGTTGTGTTTTGTGTATTCCCTATTCTGTCACCCCCCCCCCCCCCAACGAAAAAAAAGAAAAAAAGAAAAAAAAGAGGAATAAAAAAACAGGAAAAGTGGGGATTAGGCCTGAGTAAATAGATAGATAGATACAGTAGACCTCCAAGAATAGATAGATAGATACAGTAGACCTCCAAGAATAGATAGATAGATACAGTAGACCTCCAAGAATAGATAGATAGATACAGTAGACCTCCAAGAATAGATAGATAGATACAGTAGACCTCCAAGAATAGATAGATAGATACAGTAGACCTCCAAGAATAGATAGATAGATACAGTAGACCTCCAAGAATAGATAGATAGATACAGTAGACCTCCAAGAATAGATAGATAGATACAGTAGACCTCCAAGAATAGATAGATAGATACAGTAGACCTCCAAGAATAGATAGATAGATACAGTAGACCTCCAAGAATAGATAGATAGATACAGTAGACCTCCAAGAATAGATAGATAGATACAGTAGACCTCCAAGAATAGATAGATAGATACAGTAGACCTCCAAGAATAGATAGATAGATACAGTAGACCTCCAAGAATAGATAGATAGATACAGTAGACCTCCAAGAATAGATAGATAGATACAGTAGACCTCCAAGAATAGATAGATAGATACAGTAGACCTCCAAGAATAGATAGATAGATACAGTAGACCTCCAAGAATAGATAGATAGATACAGTAGACCTCCAAGAAAAAGACTACTGGAAGCAAAATCCAGAAGCACGATACCGAACCTTATTTGATCCGGGGGTGGGTCTTTTTGGACCTCCCATATTCGTTCCATATTTTTGGAGATTTTAAGGCTTGTCAAAGCATTAGTTTGTAGATGATAGGATGCTTTACCCCATTCAGGTTTTGATATATTTCTGGGTGAGCGTTGTCAATACTGTAACTTAGAAGAAATCGGCCTTCGGCCGCGATATTTTTCAATCAAAAATGTACAAGTTTTCTCAAAGGGAGTCAGGGTGGACATTTAATTAGCTTGACAGAATACTGGAAAGGTGGTTAAGTTTTTTATTTTTACATTAAGTGAACACAGTCGTTAATGGATTACATTAAGTGAACACAGTCGTTAATGGATTACATTAAGTGAACACAGTCGTTAATGGATTACATTAAGTGAACACAGTCGTTAATGGATTACATTAAGTGAACACAGTCGTTAATGGATTACATTAAGTGAACACAGTCGTTAATGGATTACATTAAGTGAACACAGTCGTTAATGGATTACATTAAGTGAACACAGTCGTTAATGGATTACATTAAGTGAACACAGTCGTTAATGGATTACATTAAGTGAACACAGTCGTTAATGGATTACAGGGAAAGGAAAACATGTATTCTTATGGAAAAGGTCTCGCTGATAACATGAAACACATTTACATACTTACCTTCGGAAAGAAAAAATATAGACAACATTAATTTTGTATATATACAGTATATAATATTCAAAATAATCATATTCATCGTCTGGTTATCAAATATTCCTTATCTATACGATGAGGTAATTTTACAGGGTCCTGGTAATTAATCCTTCATTAAAAACCCCAATGTGCTTGAATATACTAATGAAAGCATATGATCCTCCCGGGATTCGAACTCGGGACACCACACCCAGAACATAAGCATCTAAACCATTACACCACCAACACAGATAAAGGTTGATTACACGATCACGACTAATATCCATTTTCAAATTTTGGATATCAATCAAATCATGTACTCAGACCCAACTGCATAACGGAAAGCCTAATGTTTTAGTGAGAGGGAAGAATGAATGGGACCAAGATCACTAAGGATCGGCCTCGCTAGACATTAGTTTCTGAATCTATAGAAATTTACATTAATCCTTCATTAAAAACCCCAATGTGCTTGAATAAATTAATGAAAGCATATGATCATCCAGGAATTCGAACTTTGGAACACCACACCCAGAACATATGTATCTAAACCGTTACACCACCAACACAATCAAAGGTCGAGTACACGATCACGATACATATGTGAAATATATTTACATTAGTTATTATATAGTAGACAAATTGAGAGATAGATAGATAGATAGATGAATTAAATCATAAGATATCAACGTACAGTACTTTAAGGTCATGTAATATCTTCTGTCCAGTACCTTTTCTTTCTTTTTCTTTTTTTCTTTTCTATGTGAGTGAGGGAGGCAAAAGGCAGAACTACCCGCAGCGAGTGCCTCCCCCATTGTTGAAAATGTGACAGAGCCAAAATAAAGGGACGTTCGAGCCAAAATGCCTGGACACACAGAGTTTGAAACAATTTAAGTCATAGGAAGAGGGAAAGACTGATTCTGGGAGAGAGTTCCAGAGCTCAGCTGTTGAATATAAGAAAATTTGAGAGTAACGTTTCACTCTAGGGTTGGAGAGTTGCACAGAGTAGGGGTGGGATTGTGTTGCAAGATGGGTACCACGAGCCCTACGTAGAGGATGTGGGATACACTGGGAAAGCTCTGAGGAACACTGTTTATTATAGTAGCGATATAGTAGCGAGAGAGATGCAACATTGCGGCGAAGAGAGAGAGATTTCAGAGAGTTGGTGAGTGAACGGGAGTTAATGATACGAAAGGCCTTCATTTCAACTTTGTCTAAGAGAGCAGTGTGAGAGGAACCTCCCCACACATGTGAACAATACTCAATACAAGGATGCACCGTGCCCCTGTACAGAGCAAGAAGCTGTGCAGGGGTAAAGAACCCCTTGAGGCAGTTGAGCACACCCAGCTTCTGGGAAGCTGACTTAGCAAGACTGGTAATATTGTCCTTCCAAGTGAGAGCAGAAGAAAGGAGACACCAAGAATATTGAGAGAAGATGAAGGATTGATTTTTGAATTGTTGAAGAATAAGGGATAGTCTGCTGGGAGTTCCGAACGGGTAGATAGATGGAGTAATTGGGTTTTGGAAGCATTAAAGGTAACAAGATTTTCGCTGCCCCAATTGGAAATAGTAGTTTGATCAGAAGATAAGTGTTCTATGGCTTCATTACGTTTGTCTTTGAGGGATTACTGGCTGGGGCGTTCTGGAAAACTAATTGAGTAGTGTAAGGTTGAGTTGTCTGCATAATTATGAATGAATGGGACTTGAGGTACAGTTGAGAAGATCATATATGAAAATTAGAAAGAGAATAGGAGATAGGACAGAGCCCTGAGGAACACCGTAGTGGATAGGGTGAGGAAGTTAGCGATGGCCGTCGACAACCACAGCTATGGAACGACCGGAAAGGAAATTAGAGACAAAGGCACAGATGGAGGGATAGAAACCGAAGGAGGGAAGTTTAGAAATTAAAGATCTGTGCCAGACTCTATCGAAGGCCTTCGATAAGTCTGGTGCAATAGAAAAAGTCCCACCGAAGTCCCAAAAGGAGGATGACCAAGAGTTAGTAAGATATGAAAGAAGATCACCAGTAGAGCGACCCTTAACCTAAGACGTGCGCATGGGGGGTATGAGACACCACACGCCTGTGCGCACGTATTTGAGCTGTTCCCATCACTAACATCGTTACTTTACCATAAATAGCATTAATACTTATCCATATGCGCCTATTTTACGTTGATTATAAAGGTATTAACCTGTTACAGCAATAAAACAAGTGGAAACAGCCTTTGGATGGTCAAAATCGGCGATACAGGCCGGGAGTTACATAATGTATGGCTGAGGCAACCTCCCTCCCTCCACTCTTCCCCAAGTCTGGAGAGAGATTGTCGATCGATACGCTCTCTCTCTCTCTTGCACTCGCTTGGTAACAGTGATGACAACGCTCTGCTTGCAACTCGCTAATGTTAGCACGAAAATAGACCACAGAATAAGGGAATAACAGGGAAAATAGGTGATAACTGAAGGAGGGGGGAGGGTGGGGGGGAGTGGAGAAGGAGGGGATGTGGAGGAGTGATATTTGGCATGGCCCAGGGGCAAAAAAAAAAAAAAAAAAAAAAGTTCAAGTTGTTTTGGGGTGTTTTAAATGGATTTTTTGTAGCCCAGGATCTTAAGAGTCTTCCGGCACTTGCCGGGTTAAGGAAGCCATACTGGCGATCTGAGAGCAGATTATGAGAACATAATTTCTTAAGAAATTTGGAAACTTTAGAAATACGAGAGATGACAGCAATTAGACGATAGTTGGAGTGTTGAGAGCGGTCACCCTTCTTTGGGATCGGTTGAATAAGCGCAAACTTCCAGCATGAAGGGAAGACGTTAGAGGAGAGACAGAGACGAAAGAGTTTGCCTAGGCAGGGAGTCAGCATGGAAGCACAGTTTTTTAGTACAGCAGGAGGAACACCATCCGGACTGTACTCCTTCTTAGTATTAAGCCCAGAGAGGGTAGAAAATACATCTTTAGAAGAGATTAGGATATTAGGCATAAGTAGGAGAGAGGAGGGTAGAGAGGGAGGAATAGCACCAGAATCATCCAAGGTGGAGTTTCTAGCAAAATTTTGAGTGAAGAGTTCAGCTTTGTCAGAGGAAGAAGTGATGGTTGTGCCATCAGAGTGGGAAAGGGGAGGGAAAGACGAGGAAGAGAAATTGATGGAGAGGTTTGTGGCTAGATGCCAGAAAGCTTGGGAAGACCTAGAGTTGGATAGTTCAGTACATTTATTATTGATAAAAGAGTGTTTGGCAAGTCGAAGAAAAGATTTGGCTTGATTCCGGCCACAAACATAGGAAGAATGAGATTCTTGAGTTTTAAGGCATCGGTACCGTTTGAATGCTTCCTCCTTATTGCGGACAGCAGTAGAACAGGCGTGAGTAAACCAAGATTTTTTTGCATTAGTCTGAGAGAAAGAGACTGGAATGTATGCATCCATGCCCGATAGGATTACCTCGGTCATGCGTTCAGCACTCTCCGAGGGTCCCCCGCCATGGAAGCAGAAATAATTCCATGGGAAATCAAAGAATACTGCCGGAGAGCCTCCCAGTCGGCAGCTCCAAAGTGCCACAAGCGCCGCCGGCTGGGAGGATAGGGTGGCCTTACTGGAGAGATAGGACAGGTGACATAGATAAGTTTATGGTCGGAGGAGCCCAAAGGAGAGAAAAGATTGACAGTATAAGAAGAAGGGTTAGAAGTTAGAAACAAGTCAAGAATGTTGGGCCGATCTCCGAGGCGGTCCGGGATACGGTTGGGTTGCTGAACTAACTGCTCTAGGTCATTTAGGATAGAAAAGACATAGGCTTGTTCACCAGGCTGGTCAGTAATGTGAGTGGAGAGCCATTGGCGGTGGTGAACATTGAAATCTCCTAAGATGGAGATTTCTGAGAGAGGAGAAATGGATAGAATGTGTTCCACTGTAGAGTTTAGATAGTCAAAGAATTTGGGAAAGTCGGTAGAGTTAGGGGAAAGATATACAGCACAAATATTTAGTAAGAGAATGACAAGGAAGTTTGAGCCTTAAATTTGAGAATTCAGAGGAGTTGAAATTGGGAACACGAGAGCAAGTGAGTTTGTTGTGCACGTATGCACAACATCCGCCTTTGGATTTGAAACTAAGATAGAGAAAGTAGGAGGATACAGAGAAGGGGCTGCTGGCAGTTGCTTCAGACACCTGAGTTTCAGTGAGGAAAAAAAGATCAGGTTTGTAAGAGGAGAGATGGTGTTCAACCGAGGGAAAATTAGAGGACAGTCTGTGGATGTTGCAGAAGTTAATAGAAAGAGTAACAAGGCGAGGTCCAGGTAATTTTGTGGGTTCGTCAGGGGAAGGTCGGGTGGGTATGGGGGTATTTACCCCCAGAGTCCCCAGGGGGGGGCCCTGGGGACTCCAAGGATGGGCTAAAGTTCATCAATTTATTTTTTTGTAAATTTTGATGTGGAAGAATGAAAGTGTGGTGTGCATGTTTAGTGTAGTGAAGTGGATAGGAGGAGGAGGTGTTTGTGAGAGCTAGCTGGATTACTCTCAGTGTAAATGAGGCACAAAGAAAATCAGTAAGAGAGGCCAAGAAAATGACACAGGAGTTCCAGCGACTCCTTATCACATGCCTATAGCCTCACCTGGGTCTAGCCCTGATCGATTGGTGCCTACAATCTCACACTCTGCGAAACCACCTACACAAAATATATATTTGATATCGTTATTGTCCTCAACTAATTTACATATACTGATTGTTCGTTATATTTAAATATATATTTTGTATATGGCCACCCTCATAAAGGAGAGTAAGTCAATCAGCAATAGATAGATAGCTGTTCCATTTGAGAGTTTCATGTTATAAGGAAGATGGAGCCGTAGACATCGATAATTAGCAGAAATTACAGCTAAAATACGGTCGTAGTACATTTATGAATACATAAAACCAAATTCAACATACCTTATATCCATCACAAGCCTAAATTGTTATTGTATTTCAGTTAAAAATCAGTTTACGATTGAGAATGAGAGTGAGAGTGAGTGATGGTGAATTAATGTTTGTGTATGTGTGTGTGTGTGTGCGTGTGGTGGAGAGAGAGAGTGAGAGAGATAGAGATACAGAGAGAGAGAGAGAGACTGATAGAGAGAGAGAACAACAATCTATATAATTATCTAAGGGATTGTCAACTCCAGCCATTCCAGGTCAAATTCAATAATTTACAAGGAGGGAGAATGGGAGGGAACGGGGACGGGGATGGGGGAGGGGGAGGGAGGTGAAAGCGTAGGGGGGAGGGGGGGGAGGTGAGAGCATGGGAGAGAGGAGTTGGGAGAAATGAGAATTACAGAAGAGTTTAAACAAATATAACACCTAAATCGCACGAAAGGTCTTAAAATCACCAAACTAAAGGGCAAATTATTTAAAATCACAAAACTAATTGGGATAAGCATGAGGCAGAAGGGGGTTCATAATTCCCCCCCCCCCCCCACACCCCACCCCGTTAACATACATACGAACAGGTGGCGTTGTGTGTGTATAAGTGTGAGAGTCCGAGTGTAGGGGGTGAGACAGTGAAGCACGGGAACGAGGTGGCTTCAGAGATGGGGTCGTTTCGGGCCATGAGTGAGCACCGTGCCTAATGTGAAGGCAAGATGGCAGGTGTTCGTTGTACTCTACGTGCTTCACATGTCTCACTCCCTAGACTGGAACAAGACCTCACGGGCTTCACTGTTCATTGTAAAGCGGTGAATGTTAAGGCTCTCAGCCTATGCCCGAGAGGAAGTAAGTTGGAATATAGAAAAAAAAAAAAAAAAAAAAAAAAAAAAAAAAAATCATAAAGAGGTAGAGGTAACTTATAAATCATGGCAATAACACAATTTGTTCTTCATATGATAACAGTTACTTTAATATTCGCATTTCACACAGCGTAAAAACACAATTTACTATCATATATACAAGATTTGATTCAATTCTATTTACATTTGATAGTCTTGGTATTGGAAGCTCAATAACTATTATTCATTATCAAAATACCTAAGGGAGCCCACCTCGCTTTTTTTCTCTTTCTCTCCCTCTCTCTTTGGCTTGTATCCATTCAGCCCCATTCAGCCTACTGTTTTGAGACATTTACCCCCATCCAGGTGTCAATATTTTCATGGCGAGCGGTAGCGAGCCAGCATATATATATTTTTGTTTTGACAGCAAGCTAAATTTGTATATTTTTCGATAGAAAAATGTCTCCGGCAAAGCCAGATTTCTCCATACAATGCTGGCTCGCTATCGCTCGCCAGGAAACAATCGACACCTGGATGGAGATAAACGTCTTAAAACAGTTGGCTGAATGGGGCCGAATGGATACAAGCCAGGGAAAGAGAGAACAGGAGAGAAAGATAAAAAAAAAGCCGGTGATCCCCCATAAGATATATCAGTCACATTAGCATTACATGACCACCTTCCATCCTGTGTTATTACAGTTATAATATGGTTAAACAACCCACTGAACCCCAGCTAGTTAATAATAAATGTACCACCCAGGACCGGCAGGTTGTAAAAAAAAGTGTTTTTCCAGAAAACACCAGGAATGGGTTAGAAATGAAGGAAAACCCACAAAAAACCGATCCCCTAGGTCATTAAGGGGTCCTATGGTGCGCCCGAAAGTCGGAATTACCATGGGGAAATGGGTAGACAAAAACAGGCAAAAACAGTTTTTTGCACGCTCACGCGCACGCGGTTGGACTTTGAGAGTTTTCAACCATCGGCATTGTTGCGTGGGATACTTACACAGTTCTCATACAATTCTGAGCCCTCTAGGTGCCATAGGACCGGAGTAATTAACCCTCTCACATCCTGACGCGATTTTTGAGCCTATTAGGGATACTTTAAATCCTTTGTTACCGTCAGGGGTATCTATAAACCTTTAGTTTGTTTACTTCAACCTCTGCAGTTGTCTTTGAGTTAGCTGTGGGCAGAAAACTAATTTTGGAGGGGTAATTGTAACAGTGAGAGTAATCTATTTCTTATTGCTAATCTGGCAACCTCTGCGTCCTATGGTCATGAGAGGGTTAACCAGGACGCATCTTATGCATCCCTGGGGTTTAGCATTGCAAACGTTTTGGACGCAAACAATGCGTCGCTGGGGCTCAGCGGGTTAACTCTTTTATAATCAGGATTCAGACACAACAAGATCATGAAGGCAGGAAAGCCTGTATAATGTAGAGAGCCTGTTATAAGAAAGAGTGGTCATCTTTTTTGTGGATGCCATTTTGGTGCTTGACTCCCTTGAAGATTATGAAGCATTTTGGCAGTTTATTCTGGCTATTATTATACGATTTTATTCAGATTACGAGAGGTATATGGGAGTCATAGGGCTAATAGAGTTAGTCTTTACTTTATTAATTCCCACAGATCCGTTCAGCGCTATTTAAAATCACCTAATGATGGTAGGACTAAACAGTCAAACCAAGTCAAGTGGTTAATTATCAGAGAATGAGGTTATATTCTATTTAAGATCATGTAGAATGTATATCCAAAGACCAAACTATATATCCTGTATCAATATTCCCAAATGTGTGTTATGGGTATGAAGGCATTTGAGTGTAAAGAGAGGAAAATATCACATTTGGCACCAAAATGGCGGAGGGTGGCCGATCTCTGTTACTGTATGGTCTTTAGTACAATGATGATAGCTATAGCCAGCTGCCTCATGGAGAGTATGGGGAACAAGCACTAAGTAAACATGAGAGAGAGAGAGAGAGAGAGAGAGAGAGAGAGAGAGTTACATAGATATACAGACTTTGCAGTCCCTATTAGGCAATCCGGCCCAGCCTTAAATCTATATAAATAAAAGTATTTGCTAGTGTTTAAAACAAGGATAGTAAGGTGAAAGGCTCGCTCCTCACCGAGAGAGAGAGAGAGAGAGAGAGAGAGAGAGAGAGAGAGAGAGAGAGAGAGAGAGAGAGAGAGAGAGAGAGAGAGGCAGCAGATCTCCGTATGTACAATGATGAGACGCAACCAGCCAACACGAGAGTATGGGTACTGAAGCACTGACCAAAAATGGTAGCAATCCGTGTTACGAGGCAGTGGAGCGGAATTGAATGGCGAATTACACATAGTTACATTGATACACAGACTGAACAAACCTTGAGGTCCCTACTAGGCAGTCCACGATTAATTATTATAACATGGGATTTGCTACAAAGTAGAAGTTAAAGACAGCAAAGCAGAAGGCTCTCTCCCCACGCACCACTTCCTCCGACTTTGTGTCGGCATAAAAGTTAGTTGGGTTATCAAGGTCCCCAGCTGAATAAGTACATTTCAACTGGGTAATTCATAGTAAAGAACGAAGTTGAGAAATATCGTATACTACCTATAATTTACCTGAAAGAGAGAGCTAGAGAGAGAGAGAGATATATATATATATATATTTACATATATACACGGACCACAGAGGCCTTACGATCAAAGCGAAGTGGTCAGGACATAATTCTAGTAGAGATAGCAGATTCCCCAAATAAAGGAAAGTGGAAGACAAGGATAGAGCTCTGAAATTCAACTTGATACCTTAACAGATAACGCCCAAAAGAAAAAATATATAATCTGCTTAACGCTTTCAAGGACCGACTACGCATTTATTTTCATTTTTGTGCTGGCCATTTTTAGAGGGTATCATTCAGATTAGCAAGGATAAATGAAAGTCAGAGGGTTCATTGATATACTCTTTACCCTTATAATGAAAGTCAGAGGGTTCATTGATATACTCTTTACCCTTATAATTCCCACAGATCCTTCCTAAGCTGTATACAATCGTCTAATGATAGCCCAAATGTATTGACAAAATGCGTCATAATCTTCAAAGGGTTAATCTCCATATTTCAGGGTAGGGTATATAGTTTTCTTTCCCAGCAAAATATGAATGTGTATCTGCCCCCCCAAAAAAAAAAACCCACACACAAAACATATATCTCTCTGTCTATCTATTGCCTGACGCCGTGATCCCCGAAAGGGTGGCCACGAACGAACCGCCCGCATGCACCTCTGTCCCCAGTCAGTCGACGCCCCTCCTCCCAACCATATATAAGGTTGGCAATATTCAGCTCATTGCGTTATATAAGTGGCAAAAAATAGCATGTTCTTCCAAGTTCATCGTCATTTTCTCAGGGTTGTTGTTTGTATATATAAACATACTGCATACCAATATTTATCTGGTACACCTGGCACTCAGAATGGCACATAATATTAACGATATATATATAGACTGCCGTGGTGTAATTGGTTAAAGCGTCGGCTATCGTCCCGACGGTCGACGGTTCGAACCCCACCGAGAGATTAAAACATTTAGTGGCTCACGTGTATTTGTGATATATACTTAATATATATATATATATATATATATATATGGGGAGGTGTGGTGGAGTGGTCTTGCCACTGGACTGGTGATCCAAAGGTCCCGGGTTCAAATCCCGATATGTCAATGGGAAGATATTATTGGGATGCAATTTGTGCTGTACCTAGTATCAGTGCATTACCACAAAGCCCACCGAAACGTCAACAAAATACCCTCATTGTTCCCTGATTAAATAGCACTGTACGAAAATCCCCATATTCAAAATATGCTACAGGGGGGCAATGCCGAGTGAGTTAATTGCTCAATAGGTGGCGTTCTGAGAGTGAGGGTCTGAGTCGAGGAGATGAGACAGTGAAGCATAAAGGCAAAGCAGCCTCAGAAGTGGGACTGCTTCGAGCCATGAGTGGGCAACCAAGAGCCTCGCGTCTCACTTCCTAGACTGGAACAAGACCTCATGGGCTTCACCGTGTTGAGCGATGAATGTACAGGCTCTCAGCCTATGCCCGAGAGGGAGTAGTTGGAATATAGAAGAAAAATATATATATATATGGTGATCTCCGACATCGGTACAGCATCCTGAAGACCACGCACACCAACAGCCCATGCACCTCTCAGTCACCATGACCAACAAAATTGAAGGGACTGTGAAATGGTACAACTTCAAAAAGGGTTTCGGATTTATCAACAGAAAAGACAACAATGAGGATTATATTCGTACACCAAACTGGAATATCAAGAACGAACACCAGAACAATACTAGACACCGGCACAGGATGTTGAATTCGTCATCAGAAAAGGAAGACAGGGCCTTGAAGCTAAAGAAGTAACAGGACCAGGAAGAACGGAAACCAGAGGTTCTCCCCATGCTGCAGAACATCCACCAAGAAAATCTGAAGAATATATTAATATGATACATGCACAAATCTATGCATGTATAGAAACAGCAAAGGCTATTGCTGGCCCAAATAAACAACATTTGAGCCACACAATACCTTTAATCTTGCAACACAACAACCTACTGTTACGTCCTGGGATATATAAACACTGGGCTCTTTCTATTGGACTAGGTATGCGGCAACAAGCAACAACGGAAAACGCTAGATCCAACCCTTATCTATAAACCTAGGCAACAAACCACCCTAAACCGTCAAGAGTCCTGCCTGGACAACGAGGTATCCTATGACTCGGTTACAGGGTGCACGCACTATAGACTGCTGATAGTCAACCAGGCTATATAAAAGATCACACAATTAAGTTGACTTAAAGCTTGAAGGAAAAGATAGATAACGGAATTAAATTGCAGAAACAATTTAATAACAAATTAGAAGAAAGTACATTTAACGTTACGTTAATTAATACAACTAATCACCCCTGCGTGAAAGAAGGTGAAAGCAAACAGTCCTCAAAACATCGTACAGGTAGACAAGATGCAGGTTTCTAAACTGCATGCGGCTACTGTAGGATCTGATGCTTAGCAAAGAAAATACGTTACGGATTTAGAGAACTCTTAACTCATAAGCAGGAATAAATACTAGTGATAGGACATACAGTGTATAATGGCATAGGTATAATTAAATAAAGGCAGCAACTCGCAACATAACCACATACAGGTGTGCTTCTCACTCTTAGTCAGGCAAGCCTGCTCGGACAGAGTCTCTAAGCCACACCCTGACTCACAATGCTCACAAAAACGGTAAACTGTGGCACAATAACAAGCATACAGAGATCATAAACCCCTAGCTGTTAATCTGCCAGGTGGCAGAGGTCTAGCCGGAAGGATATAGGCTTCGGATACCCGGGCTGAGCCACCTGCTCTAGCCTAGGGACGTTCCCAAGTCTGTGCGCCAAATTACTCTAATTGAAAGGATTGACTCAGATCGCAAGTATCTGACTCTCTCCTGGCGAGCCTAAAACAAAAGCAAGACATGCCAGCGCAGCGCTGAGTGGACTAGGCAAGGGCCCTCACACAACACAACACTAGACACTCAGGGACACAGACAAGAAAATGCCGCCAGACTCCCACGGGTATCCTAGTAAAGTTGTGCGGGTCCACAGGACTCGCACCAGCAGACTTTACTTAAAGGATCGCAAAAAGTCTCCCTTCCGGTCTAGCCCCTGCTAACCTGACACAAGAACACACCAGCAAGCATGAAACCACCAAATATGAGACAACAAAAAAGCTTCCTAGGTCTCATTAACAATTACGTCTCTGCATAAGGCCCAAAATCCTATCTAGTTATCTGAGAGCTCGTCGTTAATACAATAATAGATATAAGGTCTATCAAGGGGATGGGATAATTAAATAGATTGGTGAAGTAGTGGAAGGAAGGTATACAAAGTAAGAGAGAAAGTTTCTAAGTGGGGTTGAGAGGGATAGATATCAAGGGGGTCTGAAGGGTACGACAGTGAGGTGAGCTCTGAGTCTTGAATCTGTCTGGACCCCACCCTAGGCATGCAGAATACATCCCATGCTTGGCAACACTCAACACAGTTGCCGGGTCAAAATCCTCTACCCCGTGCGTGAGTCGAAACTAAGCCTAACGTTGCAATCGAATGCATGTGGCAACATCAGGCTCGTCCCAAGCTGGACTCTCCGCGCGAAGCAACGTCCCCTAGCCGGTCTCTCTCTCTCGCTCGTCTCCTCCCCCTCTCACTAGACTTACATCTTATATATTATAATGAAACAATCAACTATCGAGAATAAAATATACTAAGATGCGTTGGTTAAGAATAAGGGCAGCTACAAGCTGTGAAACAACATAAGAATATCCCAGATATTAGTTACATTGTCGTAGGATATATACTAAGGAAAAGCCTGCCGACCGGCTGCCACCAGCCGGTTTCTAAACGGCTGGGCAGCCGACGCGCGCGGATGCCCGCACGTGGCTACTATGCAGAAGCGTCACACTACCATCTATAAAAATCCCACAAGAAGCTCTCCATCCACCTAAACATCCGACCACCATATATATATATATATATATATATATATATATCAACCTCGATGATAAATGTGTGCCAATAAAAGAGTCCCCTCGGCGTGCCCTCTACCAACACCACCACCACCAGGACAATTTATGTTAGCTAATATTTACACAGCACTGGAACAATGGTGGAGACTGTGGCTACACTATTATATTACCACATACAGTATATACCAATTCAATTCAATTCAATTTCCTTTATTTCGTAACAGAGTACATACAGACACAAAATATATATTCGAATACAAATTAATTGCAAACACATTATAGTTAAAAAATATTATTTACAAAATGTCTTATGTTCAATTAACATGTCAATTAAATAGCAGTGCTGATCATATCATCATACCAACTGCTGCTCAATCTTAATACTCAAGAACTGTAAAATGTTCTACCCTTGTATTTGACCATATAAAGCATATCATCTATTTACACTATTTAAAACTAATAAAATATAGATTAAAGTTATTTATGTGAATATGTATATGTATTTACTTGAATTGTTAATACCCATAATAAAAACAAGGCCAGCTTCTGTCCTCATGTCTCTGTACCCAGTTAATTCTGGACACCAAAATGTCCAAGTCCTCACTTGCCACATCAACATCATATCTACTATTAAATAAGTTTTTGACAAATGTCATAAATAAAACATTTTTAAGAAAATATTGATTATACAAGAACATAGGATTAAGTGACTGCATTAATCTCTTAAATGACCTAGCTTGAGTAAGTGCTATGTAATGCTTAAACAACAATTGCTGACAGTTAATTGCGGTGATGTGGCTGCTTGCATACTTAGGAACATTATTCATACGTTTAGGAGCACTACTGTACGCAATTTCAAATGTTTTAAAGATGGCAGATTTTAGACTTGAACTATGGTTTTAGATTAACCCCATAATCTGGACAACAATATGAATTAAATAAAAACAGAAGAGCATTGCTATTTACACTATTAAAATTTATAAAAACACTATTAAAAGAGGCATAACAATTATTCAATCTCAAATGAATATCTTCATTGTCTTTAAGATTAAAAAGTATATAATTTCCAAGATATTTATATTTGTCAGTGACTTGTAAAATGTCATCTCCAAATTTAATACTATTATCATCAAATTTCGTATACCTGTGAAATACAACACACTTTGATTTGTCCTTTTTATTTTTAATTTATGTTCACTGACTTGAACTGAAAAAGAAGTATACAGCTTTTCCATATCACTGTGACTCTGAGCAAGGAGGACTAGGTCATCTGAATAAGCTAAAATATTACATCTTGTCAAACCAAACTGGCACCCTACTTCCATTTCTGAGATGTCACAAATAATACTATTTATATATACCACATAATAATATATATTACCACATACAGTATATACCACGGGCTGTAACGTTGTTTGCAAGTCTTTAACCACAACGTCCCTTGAATTTGGCTCTCTGTCACTCTTTTCACTCTGGGAGAGACACTCGTTACAGCCAACCTGCCTTTTGTGTCTGTCAGTCACATGGAAAGAAAAAGATTACACGTCGTAACATTTTAAGTAATACGATATATATGATTTAATTCCAAGCCAATTTTACATATATGCTGTATTATTACTGCCAATCGAGTATATTTAACCCTTCGAAGAACTTGATACAAGAAGTAACATAGAACCCAACAAACTGATGAAATGTAGCCCATTCTGAGTTTTGTATTAATGTATGATATTGAATAATCTAGCAGAGTTATGTGTGTTCATATTACTTAATCAAATATAACAATACACAATCAGAATGGCTATCTATCAATCTATTGCCCGATGTCATAATCCCTGACGGGGTGGCCACGAACAAACCTCTTCCAGGCCGCCTTGTCCCCCGACAACACTCGTCCCTCCACCCAGCCCATCCCTCTCTTGGCGTCGGGATGTGGCGACCCTACAGCCTTTGCATTCATGGGGCCATTTTATTAAACCATGGTAAGAACTTTCCCTACGACCTTTCCCGACCAGATTGACTGTGGGGGATTTCTATGGCCAATTCTGTCCCTTACCACACTAATCAAAATTAAATAAAGAAAAGAGAAGGAATAAACGTAAATAAATAGATAGGTTACCTTAGGACATGGATGTTATATAAAGATGGTGGATATTAACTGGTATTGCCTATCTCTCAGAAACCCCTAGCTAGACATTGTATAGATGGCCATATATATCAATCGACTTAGCTATCACTGGGATCCTGGCGTTGTTCAGAGGATCCCGACTATGGTAGGTAGATAGGCAGGGAGGTAAATAGGTCCTAAACTCCGGGCCGGACACTGGGAGTGAAGCGAGAGGTCACGAGACCCTTGTTGGCGGTTCAAGGTTTTTAAAGAGATCTGGTCGGAATTTCAATTCCTACCCTTAAGTTAACTCTATACAAATTTGTTACCGAGGGTTCATTCCCTCTTCACGAAATAATATAAATAATAATCAGCATTTAAATTATATAATTATCAAGGTAAACATCGTTTCACAACGATTTAGTAAACATAATATCAAGAAATTAATGACCCTAAAGCAAACGGTGGATCGCGTATGCGGTCATAGGAATATTTAAACTGATCCCGAATACAGTTCTTCTAAACTTATTTCTACAAGGTTTTATAACTAAATTAACTTGGCCAAGGTAATCTTATACAGTACTAAATTACTTAATATTAATTACTCTTTACAATATATACAATCACCAGGTTCTGGTAGGAAATTGTTCACTCTAGTGAGGTTACCCTATCGGAAGGTTGTTGCCAACAGTCCCCAGATACCGGTGTAGTCAACTTATTTCTCACGGATTGGGGCCCGGCGAAGTATGATTGTGTTGCATCATGTTATATCACCTGCGGCTAACAAATCATGCCAATTTCTTCTAGACCCCGCAGCAGCTGCTCGTTGTGGTCTTCGGCTCCCTATTACTATGCGTGGGATGGCGAGTTCCATAGGTATTAGCCGATCTACAGTTCGGAGAGTGGTTTGTCCTCGAGACACAACCTTAACCCTTAATTAGTGGGGCCCGACTTAAGTCCGTATCTAAAAACCTGGACTATGTGGCGGGGCCCGACTTAAGTCTGTGTGCAATTTTGGCGTAATATTGGCTCTGAGAGAGAGCCGAGCAGTGGGAGGTGCGTAGGTTGCCTCATGACCGCTCGCCACGACCGTCGTGGGCCCACTGACATGTACTCCACACTACTCCACCCTCTCTCACTCGCTACACACGTAATTATGTAACAAAATGACCGTATTTTAGCAATTTTGCCCTTCGGTTGCACGATCGTTGCAAGACAACCAGTGATCGTAGAAGGATGGTTCGGGTGTCATTGGAAAGCTCAATTTACGCCCTTTCAGGGATACATACTTGTATTACGCTCTGGCATTTGTTTATGCATGAAAAAGAGCACGGAAATGCCATTTATGGTAAAAAAAAAACGCTGGGCGGCACGGTCAAATATACCGCCTAGGCCGCTCGTTGAGTGTTAACGGTTCTGATAACTCCTTCGGGATCAGGATAGACTTCTTGGATCTTTGCTAAGGGCCATTTAGAGTGAGGTTGGCCCATTTTCAACAAGACTATGTCTCCCACTTCAGGTTTGTGACGGTTACTAGCAGAATTTGCACCATAATACCTCTCCCATAGGCTCAAGATATACTCTGATGCCCAATGTTTGTTCCAGGCGTCCAGTAGTTTGCAGAGTTTATGGTAGCTTCGTCGCAAGTGTGCATCTGCTTCATTAACGGAGGGATCCACTAATTCCTCGTTCACGTCTAAACGGGGGACTGGGTCCAATCGTCTACCATATAACAAATGAGCCGGTGATAAGGCCTCAATTTCCAGATTGGAGTCATCTTGATACGTTAGTGGTCGATTATTTACTCTGGTTTCTATCTCGGTGACAACAGTTCTTAACTCATCCAATGTGACTTTGGACTTGTGAAGAATCCTTTTCAGGCACGATTTCACGATACCTATCATTCTCTCTGTAAATCCATTTTACCAAGGGGCTCTGGGAGTTGTGAATGACCAAAAACAATTTCTAGAATCTAACATTTGCTGTACTGCGTTGCTCTTTAATAGTTCAGAAACCAACGGTGATGCGCCCACAAAATGTGTCCCATTGTCACTAATCAAACGTCTGGGACAACTTCGCCGAGCGGCAAATCTTCTAAATAAATTTATAAAGGTTTCCGAGCTCATGTCCTCCGCTATTTCCAAATGGATAGCCCGAGTGCTGGTACAGGTGAATAGACATATGTAAACCTTCTTGGGCGGACCATCATCTCCTGTGAGAGTGATGGCACCAGTATCATCTATACTTGTTACCTCAAACGGTTTCCTTTGGTGAATGCGGTCTGGCGGAAGAGTTGGTGGTCCAGGGTAAGGAATAGCTATAGCTGTATACCTCTTGCAAATAAGGCAATTCTTGATACAGCGTTTAACAGCTTGTCGTCCCTGGGGTATCCAATATGTTTGCCGCATATAGGCTAGAGTGTCTGCTACCCCACCGTGTTTAGTGGTTTCATGCGCTTTTAAAACCATTAATTTGGTGAGGTCGCAATCTTTGGGCAATAGGATCGGATGCCGAGTTTTGAGGGGTAGATCAGCTTTACCAATACGACCTTGACAACATATTAATTCTTGATTGTCTAGGTACAGCCCAAGGTCCTTCATTATTTTGGTTGGCTTGGGATTGGGTTTACGTAGCTGTGTTAATTCCTCCTCATACTTTTCAGCTTGTATCCTTTTGATCCAGTAGGTAAGTGGGTCTAATTCATCCATCTTTACCTTCTTGCTCAGGAACTTAAACAAACATTTAGTTACAGTTAATAGCTTGTCCAAATTGCAGAACTTGGTGATGTCAATCACTGAAGGCTCTGGGATAAATATTGGGTCCATATGAACTTGATCATCATTAACCTTCTGGTATGATTTTTGTTCTGGCCAATCACTCTGACGTAGCCAAACCGGACCCTGAAACCACAGAGTTTCGTTAATCAGTTTCTTGACACTTACACCTCGGCTCACCAAATCAGCCGGATTATCCTTGGACTTAACATGCATGAATGTATAGTTCATTTGCAGTTCCTTATTTTGTGTACTCTGTTATGCACATAAACTATGTGACTATCATCCTTAGCTATCCAGTGCAAACATATCTCACTATCTGTCCATATATATGTCTCACCTAAAAAGGGATACATACCATTCAAATAAGTAGCTAACCTAGTTCCCAATTCAACAGCGGTCAGCTCCAACTGTGGAAGGGTACGTGGTTTTAATGGCGCTACTCGGGATTTGGACATAATCATAGTAGATCGGACTTCAGTGACACAATAAGCTACTGCACCATACGCCTTAGATGAGGCATCATAAAATATGTGGAATTGAGCACACTCATTATCAGAGGTAGGATCACATCTTCTAGGAAACTTGACTGTTGATACCTTCTCATATTCCACCTGCAATTTGTTCCACTCTTCTGTATACTTTTCAGGTAATGGAGTATCCCAACTCAGTGCTTTTCTCCAGGCTTCCGGAACTAAAATCTTCCCTTTAATTGATATGGGACTAAATATGCCCAATGGGTCGAACATCATAGAGACCTGACTTAAGAGTGTGCGTTTTGTGAGTTTTACATCGGGAAACTTGAGGGGCTTTAGAGACATCTCATCAGTAGTTGTTTTCCACAGCAATCCTAGTACTGGTTGATATTCTGGTAATTGGTAGTCAGGATAGTCTCCTCTTATCTGGTCCAAAAGAATATGAGAGTTTGAATTCCAACTTTGTAGTGGCATATTGGCTTTATTACATTCTTGCCTTGCCAAATTGTAGATTTCAATCACCTCTTCTCCATTGTCGGCAACGCCCTGAAGATTATCCATGTAAAACAGTTGACCCATTTCCGGTTTCTCTGTCTTCTGGAAATGATATCTCAAGTGCTGCACACCAAGAAAGGAGTAGAGCAGGAAACAAACAACACTGACCAAAAACGGTATTCTTCTATCCGCCCACCAGGCTGAAAAGGATCTTCAGGCCAAAGGAACTTTGTGAATTTGCGGTCCTGCTCCTTTAACCCTATTCTCAAAAAGGCTTTGGAGATATCTGCCACAAACCCAAATCTCTTCGTCCTGAATTTTAATAGTACATCACTCAGTATTTCAGTCAGATTTGGTCGTACATAGAGACAATCGTTTAGACTTGCTTCATTCTTCGCTGCTCGAGAACTGCAGTTAAATACCACTCTGATGGGGGTAGTACTGGAGTCCTTACTTACAGCATGATGAGGAAGGTAATAACCCTCTGTATGGTTTATTTCACCTGGGACCTCCTCAATAAAGTCATTTTCCAACTGCTCTTGAATTATTTTATGATAAGTTTCCAGTCGTTCAGGATGTTGACGCAATCTCTCCACCATTTTATTTAATTGACATCTTGAACTCTGGTAGTTAGTTGGTAATTCAGGGGCATTTATCTTCCATGGAAGTCTTACCCAGTACTGGCCATCCTTATACTCAACTGTGTCTAGGTAGTGGTTATATGTTAAGATATCTTCAGGGGTGGGAAGATCTGCTTCAATACCCACAGTGTCCAGTTCCCAAAGTTTGTGAACAGCTTCTTGTTGCTCCTCCAGAATGTCTCCCAGTTGTGATGGAATTAATTCTGCACCAGTTCTAGCCACCACCAGAGATTGTGCAGGAGTCACAAAGACTGGATCCATCCGGTTGTCTGATTTACTTGGGCCACATGTGGGTAGAGATCCCATTATTATATATCCACTTGACGAAGAAATTAACTGGATACCGTGTTTCCGAGTAATTTTTCGCAAGCGTCCACAATAGTCTGAGCCGATGATCAGTTGAATTGGACCTACTACGTCAGACTCTATAGTTCGGTCTGCTAGTTGGACACCACTCTTTGTTAAGAAGTCAGATGCTTCCTTTAAACCCTTATTTACCAAAGAAGTGTTCATGTCTTCCTTAACCACTGCAGTCACCTTACATTTATATTTGCCCAATCTAATCAGGGGTTTAACCACATCAAATATTTTTGTTTCCTTATTTGACACAAATACAGTTATTGCCATGTTCACTCTCCCTACTGTTGGCAAATTCATGGCCCTGACATTTCCGGCAATGAAGGTCTTTTGCGCTCCAGTATCAAAGAGTGCTTTGACTGGCATAACCTCTTTTCCTCTGATCAGTTGAACCTTGGCTGTTGGAGTAGCTGCCGGCGTATGCATTGGGTTTCCCGTGGTCAGGGTCATATTTACACTTGTAGTTTTGGGTTGTACTTCACTGATCTTGGGACACAACGCGGTATGATGTACACCAGTCTTGCACCGAACACATACATTTAATTTAGTAGCACATTCCTCAGTAGAATGTCTTGTGCTATGGCAAACAAGACACTTACCTAGTTCGATGAGTCGTGGAAGTCTAGCCTTAAGATCTGGGTACGTCCTACAATACACTGTGGAATGTTGTTCTGAACATAACATACACACCTTCCGGGTTTCTTGTTTTACCACTGGTGTGGGATTAGTTACTCTGGTTACTTCTTGGGTCACTGGAGAATTGAGACGTGAATTTTTTCTCTCCCAAACACCTTTTGTTTTTGATACTGTACTAGTTTGATTATTCTGTTCGACGGATGTCACATAGGTACCAACCTCTTCCTTCTTGAACGGTTTTGCTTTCTCCTTAGTCCCTGTTGTAGATGCTTTGGTATATTTAACCGTGTCTCCTTCCTTGATACCGGTATCCTTCTTGGAAACCTTCATGTGTTTGCACAGCTCTCTTAAACCTTCTTCTATCTCTTGATACATGAAGTAGTTCTTCTTATACCTGTGGTACAATTCATCACAGGTTTTCTGAGAGAGCTTTTGTTGTACAATGTGGTTCAAGGGCCAAGAAGCTGAGTCAAGATCTTTCTGGGTACTAAGTGATTTCAAAACGCAATTCAAGCTGATCCGGAATGATTGAAGATCCTGGTACGTATGCTTTGGTCCTGATAAATCCAGCAATTTGTAAACTAGGCGCTGTAGAGTCAATTCCGTATCTTCAAAATTCTGCTTGAGCACTTGTAGAGCTGCTGTATAATTGGCATCTGTTATGGGAAGTTCATTAATAAGATCCAATGCAAAACCCTTAAGTTGACCCAACAAGTATGAAAATTTATTTGCGGCAGAAATATCTAACCTGTCATGAACTAAACCCTTAAATTTGTCCCAAAAGGTATTCCAATCAGATTGCCCATCAAATTCAGGTAAGGTTATAGGTGGCAACTTAAAGCTTTGTTGTCCCGGAGCCGCAATACCATTACTGGTACCATTACTCCCTGTCCCGGTAACTGTCTCTGTCGCCAAGGATTCGAACCCAGCTAGTTGATCCAAATCATTTTCACGGGCATCTGCATAGGCTCGCTGTAATTCCTCAAACCTTTCAGATTGCTCTAGTTTGATGCAAAAGTCCTCCTATTTATTGAAAGACTCTTCATAATTACCCCACCGGGTTTTAAGATCTTGGATTTGAGACTTTAACAGCTCTCTTGGACAGGGGTCACGTCTTTTTACCTCCTGGCAATTATTTAATGCTCTAGTTACCCAGCCTAATTTCCCCACAATAGATTTTCTCAAGAGTATATCAGTCATTTTGGAAAATGGGTAATTATTTTCTGGACTATTATTAATGTTTATACTGAGGACTAATTTTCAACAATCAAATTTACATTTAGATGTAGCCTAACGCATACTTTATTTAGCGGTTAATTTTTAGCATTATATCCGTAGGCCTACCAATACTTGCTACAAACTTAAATATTGGTGATGGGCTGGTCTATCAGAATGAGAGTTGAGCGTTCTCTGCCATACCCATAGCTTACTCTGACTGTTCCTTTTACTTATATATTTTCTAGATCTCAAGTGACGGCGTCTTTTCCGTGGATTGACCTCCCTACTGCCAACCCTGGCAGATTGGGAGCCAAAGCGTCACATTTTTCCTTTGCCCCTCAACTTTCCCTTTATAATTGCTGAGGGGCACAGGGACTTGGGTGGGGCTTTTGTTTTCCGGGCGTTTCCGCACCCTCCTCAGCTCCCCGCCTTTGAGTGGCTTCGGTCACCTGGGCATTATTAGTGGTAAGCTGGGAGGGTTCTGTGGGGGCGCTCGGTTATGGCCTTGGCCTTGCTCGGGACCTTGGGGCTGCTCGGCCAGACAGCCTGAGGAACAGCAACAACAACAACAACAAACTTAAATGACAAATCAGGCTAGTTGAAAATTATTAAAGTCTTCAGTATTACTGCCCTATTACGTGGGAATTCACGGTAGTAGGGGGAGGGAATAAATTATTAATTATTAAAGTTAAGATATGCTCCGTCCTGAGCAGTTAGCTGGTCGACCTAGTCTCACAGACGCAGGTGACATTAAGGACGTAAACATAAAATGGTCAAAAATATAAAAAAATAGGGGAAATTTATGGACCAGGATGATGTTCAAAAGAGGAAATTTTAGTTATTAATTAATTTAGTAATTTATTAATTTAGCTGTGAGTTGGAACCTGTGGTAGTAGCATTTTCTAAGGGGGAGGGATCATATTTGTTGCTTATTAAATTTTGTATATGTTCCGCCCCGAGCATATAGCTAGTCGACCTGGTCTGCCAGACGCGGGTGACAGGACGGAAACATAAAATGATCTAAATTGAAAATAAATGGGGAAATTTAGGGACTGCAACGCTGCTCCAACTCCGAGATTCGCAAACGCCAGAGGACGCAACGTTGCAGACCCTCCAAATAGTCCTCTACCACAGGATTGAACCACCATCCCCTTGGGCTTAATAGTTAAGACGCCAATGACCCACGGTCATTGTCTGGTAAACTACCCAGTCGAGCCGTGAATCGGTGATATACTCATGATATCGAGCTAACTGCACGGCTTGAGCCCGACGATTCCAGTGGATACCGTCCCGTCGAAGATATTGGCGATAGGGTCCGGCTCCAAACTGGAATGTCTTGTAGCCGCGCAGGAGCCTTTGTAGCCGCCGATTCACGGCCTGATTTATGGTTCGGTATTGACCGCGGGTGACTCCGGGCTCGCCCTCAGGGATGGGAGGCAGCTCTCGTGGCTCCAGGAGGACAACAGCCACTTTCGAGCCACAACGCTGCTCGATTAAGCAGATGATAGCTGCGTTGTTGTCAGTAATTTACGACACTCGGACTGAATCGTGCACATCGTTGCCCCCCAAATACAAGATTGTTAATTGGTAAGGCCAGTCCAGCACGCGACTCAGCCGTCTGTCGGTCAGGAAATTACGGGCCCTACCTCCTGGAGCCCGATAGCACCTCACCTCACAACCGGGAACCTCGAAATGTCGTGGGATCAGACTATGTCCCACGAAAGCTACCTTGTACATACCCGCTGCTTAGCAAGGACCTCAATGGATGTTAAATAGATCCTAACCTAACCCTAACCTAGCCTCGCCTACAGTCAAGCGGGATCCTCACTCGGGGCACCAAAATGTGGGGGATTTCTATGGCCAATTCTGTCCCTTACCACACTAATCAAAATTAAATAAAGAAAAGAGAAGGAATAAACGTAAATAAATAGAGAGGTTACGTTAGCACATGGATGTTATATAAAGATGTTGGATATCAACTGGTATTGCCTATCTCTCAAAAAACCCTAGCTAGACATTGTGTAGATGGCCATATATATCAATTGACTTAGCTATCACTGGGGTCCTGGCGTTGTTCAGAGGATCCCAACTATGGTAGGTAGATAGGCAGGGAGGTAAATAGGTCCTAAACTCCGGGCCGGACACTGGGAGTGAAGCGAGAGGTCACGAGACCCTTGTTGGCGGTTCAAGGTTTTTAAAGAGATCTGGTGGAATTTCAATTCCGACCCTTAAGTTAACTATATACAAATTTGTTACCGAGGGTTCATTCCCTCTTCACGAAATAATATAAATAATAATCAGCATTTAAATTATATAATTATCAAGGTAAACATCGTTTCACAATGAGATAGTAAACATAATATCAAGAAATTAATGACCCTAAAGCAAACGGTGGATCGCGTATGCGGTCGCGGGAATATTTAAACTGATCCCCAATACAGTTCTTCTAAACTTATTTCTACAAGGTTTTATAACTAAATTAACTTGGCCAAGGTAATCTTATACAGTACTAAATTACATAATATTAATTACTCTTTACAATATATTATACAATCACCAGGTTCTGGTAGGAAATTGTTCACTCTAGTGAGGTTACCCTATCGGAAGGTTGTTGCCAACAGTCCCCAGATACCGGTGTAGTCAACTTATTTCTCACATTGACCCTTATACAGATAAGCGATAAGGGTCAATCTGGTCTGGAAAGGTCGTAGGGAAAGCTCTTACCATGGTTTAATAAAATGGCCCTTAGTGTAGATAATCCGGTAACACTCGACGATACAGAGGTTAGGATGGAGAGCTATAGTCCAGTCACTATAAGTTTGGCGAGAAATCATGATCTCATATCCTTCGTAACTCCAAGAGGGATAGAGTAAATGGGCTGTGCAATTTCACACCTATTCCCTTGCTTACTCTACCCAAATGGTAGAACGTTACCTGATTACTCTCGTCGTTATTTAGTTACTGTATAGTGGTTACGGGTCAAGACTTTTGGCCTTATTATTATGAATAGACTATAGCAACCCTCACCTATTGAAAAGTCACTTCCTTACTAATGAAATAAACAGATTAGCCATACTTCACTACAAAGGACACCATGGAACAATATCTATCTATCTATATGCTCACGTCCAATCCCCGCTTTTCCCATTTTTATGTTTTGTGTTATTCTATTTTTTTGCGGACCCTTTATTAGATTATTCTCCTTTATTATGGCAAGTGAAGGACAAGCATTCTTAAATTTCCCGAATTTTGTATTATAGGCTGACATCGTTTTGGTTTCATGTTTTTCTTCCTCTCTCTCTCTCTCTCTCTCTCTCTCTCTCTCGCTCTCTCTCTCTCTCTCTCTCTCTCTCTCTCTCTCTCTCTCTCTGACCGAGAAATCTATGAGCAAATTGCAGACGTAAGTAACTCGTAGGATACCGTATTTTTTGGCGACTTCAATTTACCTGTGACCAAGTAGGGAGAAAGTATTACTTCACACTCTGGACAAGACCTGTATGCAAACTTGCAAGAGAGTTCGCTATATCAATTTGTTAGATCTCCAACCCGTGGCAATAACGTCCTTGACCTTGTACTTTCAACAAAAGAAGAATTGATAGAGAGTTTGAATGTCGGTGATGAATTTAGTAACAGCTACCATCGTACGATAACTTTCAGCTTAAATTTTACTACTAACGAACCAAATAGCAGCATCGAGAAAGTCCCTGATTTCAATAAAGCAAACTTTCCTAAACTTTGAGCAATGTTTAAAGAAACTGACTAGAGCATTCTAATTAACAATAACGACATAAATACATCTTGGGAAGTATTCGAAACCACTTACCTAAAAGCAGTTCAAGACTGCATACCATCAAAAATACGGCGTACAGGCCATAATAATAAGCCCAAATGGTGGAATAAAGATATTTCAAACTATCTGCTTCCTAAAAAGTTTGCAAATGATAGATTCAAATCCTCACAAAATGACGAAGAACGGGTGAAATTTGTAGAGCTACGACGCAAAGCCAAAAAGTTAATTAAGCAAAGTAAAAAGACCCTAGAGTTACATGTTGCGAATCAAAGTAAAACAAACCCGAAAGAATTCTATAGTTATATCAGAAAGAAAAAAAGTAGTTACTTCAACTGTTGGACCGTTAGTCGATGAAAATGGAGAATACACCAAAGACGAAGTACAAATGAGTAATGCCCTCAATACCTTATTTGCATCAGATTTTACAACAGAAGACCTCAGTGATATCCCTACACCATCGCCGCTTCAGATTGATAATGCAGATGTTCTAAGCAATATCACCATTACAGAGAGAGAAGTATTGAACTGTTTAGATAAACTCAAGGTAAATAAAACACCTGGACCTGATACAATCTCACCTAGAGTTCTAAAGGAAGCTAAGGATGAGCTCTCCAAACCCCTGACATGGCTATTCAATAAATCCTGGCAGTCTGGAACTATGCCTGATCAGTGGAAGCTAACCAACGTAACACCGATATTAAAAAAAGGCAGCAAATCCCTACCCAGTAGCTATCGTCCAATTAGCTTAACCTTAGTTGTATGTAAAATGATAGAAACACTCATAAGAGACAGACTCGTAAATCACTTAGAGGAAAATAACATACTTAAAGATACTCAACACGGCTTTTGTAAAAAACGTTCCTGTTTAACAAACCTCTCAAGAGTTCTTCCACGATATCCTCAACCTCTACGATGAGAATACAGCTGTAGATATTATATACCTTGATTTTCAAAAGGCCTTTGACAAAGTTCCCCACAAATGTTTACTGATAAAACTAAAAGTGCATTGAATACAAGACAGTGTGTTGAAATGGATAGAAAATTGGGTCAGCGACAGAAAGCAAAGAGTAGTCATAAACGGTAAGGCATCTAACTGGACCAATGTAAGTAGTGGGGTACCCCAGGGATCGGTACTAGGACCCATTCTCTTTCTAATTTGCATCAACGACATAGATGAGGGTCTCACCTGTACAATCTTAAAATTTGCTGACGATACAAAAATTGCAAATAGCGTACTCTCAAAGGAACAAGTTGACGATATGCAACACAATCTAGGTAAGTTGTCATGTTGGGCCCAAATTTGGCAAATGAGTTTCAATGCGGATAAATGTAAAGTACTACACATCGGATACCAAAATGAGAAAGCAAACTATTCGATGAATGGCACTCAGCTTAAGAGTGTAAACAGAGAAACCCATCTGGGAGTAACAATATCGAGTAACCTAAGACCGAGTCAACAATGTTCAGAAATTGTTAAGAAGGCAAACAAACTAATTGGCTTTATAGGCAGGTGATTTGAGCATAAATCCAAAGAAGTTATCCTAACCCTTTACAATTCCTTAGTCCGCCCTCTTCTGGAATACTGCGTTCAATCCTGGTGCCCCTATTACCAAAATGATATAAACAAGCTAGAACGAGTTCAACGTAGAGTTACCAAAATGATACCTAGCCTAAAGAACAAACCATACAAGGAGCGTCTTAGAGAATTAAATATATTTCCTTTAACCCAGCGCAGATTAAGAGGCGACTTAATTTGAGTGTTCAGAATCATCAAAGGCATCGACAATATGAAGTGTAGTAAGTACTTCACTATCAACCAATCTAATTACACGCGGGAAAACGGTTGCCAAATTATTGGTAAATCTTTTAACTCACATGAATCTAAGAATTTCTTCTTCAATCGAGTTATCAACTTGTGGAATGGGCTTCCCCGAGACGTTATAGACTGCAGCACCGTTGATTCATTTAAACTTTGCCTAGATAAATATCTTGCATCAAACCAGTGACTGACTGCGTTTGTAAATTAATAACTTTTTTTTATCCCCCCCTCAGTTACTAACCCATCTGTCCCCTACTAACTTCCTAATCCTGCCACGGACATTAGTTCCAGGGCAGTAGTTCCCTTTCCAATGTTCCCTTACCCACTCTAAACCACTGTTTGGACACTTGATCCTCAGTGTTTTGGAGGACAAGCAGCCTAGAAGGGTCACTAGACCTGTTTTTGCTTGATTTCCTTTGTACTCCTTCGTACTCTCTCTCTCTCTCTCTCTTTTTCTGGAGCACTTAAAGGCACTTTGGCTCGATAACAGCTTCCTCTCACTGACTGTTCGCCTAGAGTTCTAAAGGAAGCTAAGAATGAGCTCTCCATACCACTGACATTACTATTCAATAAATCCTTGCAGTCTGGAACTATGCCTGATCAGTGGAAGCTAGCCAACGTAACACCGATATTCAAAAAAGGCAGCAAATCCCTACCCAGTAACTATCGTCCAATTAGCTTAACCTCAGTTGTATGTAAAATGCTAGAAACGGTCATACGAGGCAGACTCGTAAATCACTTAGAGGAAAATAACATACTTAAAGATACTCAACACGGCTTTCGTAAAAAACGTTCCTGTTTAACAAACCTCTTAGACTTCTTCCACGATATCCTCAACCTCTACGATGAGAGTAAAGCTGTAGATATTATATACCTTGATTTTCAAAAGGCCTTTGACAAAGTTCCCCACAAACGTTTACTGCTAAAACTAAAAGCGCATGGAATACAAGACGGTGTGTTGAAATGGATAGAAAATTGGCTCAGCAACAGAAAGCAAAGGGTAGTCATAAACGGTAAGGCATCTAAATGGACCAATGTAAGTAGCGGGGTACCCCAGGGATCGGTACTAGGACCAATTCTCTTTCTAATTTACATCAACGACATAGATGAGGGTCTCACCTGCACAATCTCAAAATTTGCTGACGATACAATAATTGCAAATAGCGTACTCTCAAAAGAACAAGTTGACGATATGCAACACAATCTAGATAAATTGTCATGTTGGGCCCAAATTTGGCAAATGAGTTTCAATGCGGATAAATGTAAAGTACTACATGTCGGATACCTAAATGAGAAAGCAAACTATTCGATGAATGGCACTCAGCTTAAGAATGTAAACAGAGAAACTGATCTGGGAGTAACAATATCGAGTAACCTAAAACCGAGTCAACAATGTTCAGAAGTTGTTAAGAAGGCAAACAAAATAATTGGCTTTATAGGCAGGTCATTTGAGCATAAATCCAAAGAAGTTATCCTAACCCTTTACAATTCCTTAGTCCGCCCTCTTCTGGAATACTGCGTTCAATCCTGGTGCCCTTATTACCAAAAAGATATAAACAAGCTAGAACGAGTTCAACGTAGAGTTACCAAAATGATACCTAGCCTAAAGAACAAACCATACGAAGAGCGTCTTAGAGAATTAAATCTATTTCCTTTAACCCAGCGCATATTAAGAGGCGACTTAATTCAAGTGTTCAAAATCATCAAAGGCATCGACAATATGAACTGTAGTAAGTACTTCACTATCGACCAATCTAATTACACGCGGGGAAACGGTTGCAAAATTATTGGTAAATCTTTTAACTCGCACGAATCTAAGAATTTCTTCTTCAATCGAGTTGTCAACTTGTGGAATGGGCTTCCCCGAGACAGTTATAGACTGCAGCACCGTTGATTCATTTAAATTCCGCCTAGACAAATATCTCGCATCAAACCCGCGACTGACTGCGTTTGTAAATGAATAACTTTATCCTCCCCTCAGTTACTAACCCATATGTCCCCTACTAACTTCCTAGTCCTGCCACGTTAGTGGCAGGGCAGTAGTTCCCTTTCCAATGTTCCCTTACCCCCTCTAAACCACTGTTTGGACACTTGATCCTCAGTGTTTTGGAGGACAAGCAGCCTAGAAGGGTCACTAGAACTGTTGTTGCTTGATTTCCTTTGTACTCCTTTGTACTTTGTACTGTTAGGGTGAGTTAAGTGAAGCCGATATCACAAGAGCTTTATTTCCTGCAACACACAAAAAAAAAAAAAAAAAAATGAAAAACAAAAAGACATTTAAATATGAATGGGTTGAAGCGTCTAAGTATCGCCAAACTAATAGGTAAAACGTCTTAAAATCTCCAAATACATAGAGAGAAACAGAGTAAGACTTCCCAGGGACCAATAGAGTAAAGAGACGAATTGAAAATGTGATGCAAACAGAGATGCAAAATGTTACCAGAGTGGCCTAGGATCGAATGACATCACAAAAGCAAAAACGAAAATATTGAGAGAGCCTTTGTTGCAGACCGAACCAACTATACCCAGCATTGTGGTGGTGGTGAAAAGTGAGTGAGTATTAAAACCGATACAGAGATTACTAGATGGGGTTAAGGGGAGAGGGGTTGATTTTCTGGTCCCCCTTCTTGCTCATGTTTAGCCCCATTAGTTTTCAGATTTTAAGACATTTTGCCCTATTTCTTTTTCAATATTAAGATTTTTTGTGTCATTTGGATGTCACATTTATCTTGAAGGAGTGTCTTGTATTATTTATATTAAGCTTGATGGAAGTCTAAGAAGGAAACTAAACAAAATATTAATAGATACGTAAATTAGCAAATAAATACGCTCATCCCGCCTTAACCCTTAACTGGCGGCGCGCAACTTATGTCGTGTGAAATAAATATGGACTATGTGGCGGTTCACAACTTATGTCGAGCGCCATTTTCACCACGTAATGTTGCTGAGAGAGAGAGATGAGCGGTGTGAGGAGCGTAGCAACCCTATGACCGTCCCCCACCACCGCGGTGGGCCAACTGAACTGTATTCTAACTTCCTCCCCCTCTTCTCACTCGCTACACAGGGAATTATGTAGGGAAATTACCTAATTACAGGGTTTTTGCACTCGTGTTGCACGATCGTTGCAGGAGAACCAGTGGTCGTACAAGGATGGTTCGGGTGTCATTGGAAAGCTCTGTTTACGCCCTTTCAGGGATAGATACTTGTTTTACGCTCTGGATCTTATTTAGGCATGAAAATGATCACGTAAACAACCCTATTTAGGGCAAAAACACCCCGCTGGGCGCTACAGTCAAATAGACGGCCTAGCCCGCCAATAAGGTGTTAATGAAGTAACAGATTTGATAATTATAATATAATTATAAAACGAGATGGAGGTAAAAGCAATTGCAGATGATCAATGGAAACCAATTAAAAGAAAACCGGCGAAGTAGTGATAGAGAAGCAGGGGAATACAAGGGGAGATTTCCACTTGAGGGATTTTTTGCTGAACCCCTTTCTCCCTCATGTTTAGCCCCATTGTTTTTTAGATTTTCAGACGCTCGCCCCATTACTTTGGCAATTTTAGGACCTTCTCCCCATTTCTGTTAATTTTAAGACCCTTCGTGCCATTTCGGTGTCGATTTTTTTCCTGGCGGGCGATAGCGAGCCTGTAATTTAAGAGGACCGGTCGATTTTTTGTTTAAAGCTTGATAAAGGTCTAGCGAGGAAACTAAAACATGAATAAATAAATATATGCATAGTCCAGAAAAACAAGCATTACCCCCCTTAAGCCTACGCCACACCTATCTCTTCAAGGCATGTTTTTAGCCGTTTCTTAAATTTTTCAATTGACCTCTTGCGAGTTATGTTCTATGAAGAAGTTGAATCCGTTAACATCGATATAAAAAAAAATGCAATAGACAGAATGTTCAATTATATTTGATGTATTTATAATCATTACAAAGGTATTTTATTTAGTAATTATACATTATATCGATGTGTATAGCTTGTCCTTCCTTATAATATAGTTAATGTATTTAATTCCCAACACCAAACTCCTCACAATGAAAGTAATGAAACCATGTAACCCTCCCGGGATTCGAAATTGGGATACTTTTAACATGAAACTCGCAAGTGGTCTAGTGTGCAACTGTCTATAACTACATTGTGAATACATATGCATCGTTCGTTTGATGAAGCTATAGTTTGCAAACTTATTTTGTTGTGTCAACGTTCGCTGTCCTGTCTAATATTTGTTAAGTATTTCCCCTTGTAGCACTCACTTTGGCTTGTTTAACCTTTACAGTACCATCGACGTCTTCTTGTTTTTATGCCAGTTGTATTTAGACGATTGTATGAAGCTAAGAAGAATTTATGGTAGCTAAGAGGCTTAATTGAGATAGTCTGTAATCTTTCAACGGACAAACATCCTTCCTAAGCTGAAGAAATCCGTCCAATAGTTGCCAGAATGTAATTAAAAGAATGTCACTGGTACTGAATAGGTAAAAAAGCTTGTTGGCATTTGTATTATTAAATCTGTACATAATCCTGAAGCATTCTATATATTGATCTCTCACCCTTCCCTTATTTAGTGAAAATAGATCGAGTATGCTTAAGGGGATACGGGTCGTTTTCTGGCCACCTTTCTTCCTCATGCTTGGCTCCATTAGTTTTCAGATTTGATGACGTTCGACCCATTGCTTTAGCGATTTTATGACCTTTTACCCCATTTAATTGTATATATTAAGACTTTTCGTGTCATTTAGGTGTATATATGTTCTTGGCGAGCGATAGCAAGCCTGTATTTTGAGAGGAACTGGCATTTGAACAGGACATTGTTGAATCTCTCGAAAAATTTGCACATTTATCATGAGAATGGGTGTTGTGAGTTTTTCTTTTTTTTCTTTTTAGGTTTGCTGGAGGTCTAGGGAGGAAATAAAAAATAAATAAATTGAGAACAAATATATATCTTTATACATTATATACTGTATATAAATTAGGAAATATATACGCCCTTTCCCCCATAATCTCTCGATGTAAGGTTTATGTATCACAGATGGGATTTGCTTTGATACTCTGCACTGATCGGATTACAGTTTTTTCAATGAGAGAAAGAGAGAGAGAGAGAGAGAGAGACTGAATTAGGGGAAACCAAGAGATAGGAGAGCGAATATACTGTACATAATTATATATAGGCTACATATAATTATGAATTTTTTTTCTATGTGAGTGAGGGAAACAAAAGGCAGAACTGCCTGTAGCGAGTGCCTCCCCCATAGTTGAAAGAGTGACAGGGCCAAAATCAAGGGACGTTCGAGCCAAAATGCCTGGACACTCGGAGTTTGAAGCAATTTAAGTCATAGGAGGAGGGCAAGACTGATTCTCGGAGAGAGTACCAGAGCTCAGCTGTTGAAAAGAAGAAAGTCTGAGAGTAATGTTTCACTCTTGGGTTGGAGAGTTGCACAGAGTAGGGGTGGGATTGTGTTGCAAGACGGGTACCACGTACTCTACGTAGAGGAGGTGGTATACACTGATTATTGTAGTAGCGATAATATAGCGAGAGAGATGCAACATTGCGGCGAAGATAGAGAGTGTGCAGAGAGTTAGTGAGTGGGTGGGAATTAATGACACGAAAGGCCTTCCTTTCTACTTTGTCTAGGAGTGCTGTGTGAGAGGATCCTCCCCACACATCTGAACAATACTCAATTAGGTAGTTGGGGTAGGCAGCCCCGCCCAGGGAAGTACTACCGCCAAGGTTTCGGGAGACTCAGGGAATAGCCTGAATTCCATTTTCTCTCCCAGGCCTTGGTAGCTGGATACATATCTTTCTGCCTCACACATCAGCGGTATCAGGAAAACCCTCTTTATATAACATACACAATTACACATCCAACTTCACGACATTGCCCTACATCGCTATCCTCTATCCATAAAACACTACTCTTCCCACTACATATCATACATGTAACACCATACACCTTTACCAAATAAATATGGCAGTACAATGTTAAGAGCGAACCTGGTGGTCCCTCGGATATCCACCCCCGGCAGGGTTGGGTCATTGACACAGGGCCCTCCCGGTCGTCATCATGCGACTGTGTCAAGAGCATTGCAACGTCCCAAAGCTGCTCGTCGGTGCAGCTTTTTCTTTAGCAATATAAGGGGACTTCACTCTAACATCAATTCTGTACATCAATTTCTTCAAGCAGACTCCCCTACTCTCCTTGTTTTGACAGAGACTCAAGTAACATCCACATCTGACACGTCTAGATTTAATTTTCCAGGTTATCAACTGCTCCAAAATTTCAGACCTAAAGGAGGTGTATGTTGCTTCGCAAAATCTGAAATTGCCCTGGAGGAGGTTACTAGTTTCAATTGTCCCTATTTTGATTATTCTATATACAAATTAATTTCTGCTGGTAAATTTAAATACATATGTTGCATCTACCGTTCCCCAAATACTCCTCCAGAGCAAAGTCTTTTTGATTCTCTGTCCTCACAACTCAGTGTCCTCAACTTAAATGCTTCTTCTGAAATCACTGTGTTGGGTGATTTTAATGTCCATAATGTTGAATGGCTCACTAATTCAGCCAGGACTGATGATGCTGGTCTTGAATGTGAGCTATTTGCAGACTCATTTAATCTCACTCAACTAGTCAACCAACCCACCCGTGTACCAGATAATCCTAATCATAATTCCCACCTACTGGACTTATTTTTAACAACCAATTCAGAAAATTATGATGTACAGTGAGGTCCCCGCTTGGATCTTCTGATCACTGTCTGATACAGGCCACCTGTCTATCACCTACCACACCTTCCCACTCTGAACCTGTTTTGGTGACTAAATGGCATTACGATAGGGCAGACTGGGAGGGTCTTCAACGCTTCTTTATTGATATTCCCTGGACCTCTTTCTTTTCTAATGATGCACACACCACCTTGAGCCACATACAAGATTTTGTAAAAATTGGAATGGAAACTTTTATTCCTCATCAAAAGTACAGTAAAAGATCTAATTCACCTAAATGGTTTGACCATAACTGTGCTAGAGTAACTGAACAAAAAGCAATAGCCTACAATGCATACACAAGATCAAAAACACATGAAGCCGTTAATTACTTTAAAAACATCAGAAATCATGCCAAAACTGTATTAAACCTAACTAAATCAAACTTTCTCCACAAGCAGGCAAATAAACTTCTAAATAATCCAAATGATAACAAAATATTTTGGTCTACTCTTAACTCATTTAAATCCAACTTCACTACTGCTTCATCCATTCCACCATTAAAATCTCCGACTGGCAATCTTGTAAGTGACCCACGAGGTAAAGCTAACCTTCTTGCGGATATTTTCTCCACCAACTCAACCTTAGATGAAATAAATCAAGATGTCCCTGTACTAAATTTTAATTCGCCTGAAATTCCCTCACTTAAGACCCACACCAGACATGTCAAAACTAGTTTGCAGAATCTCTCAGTAGATAAGGCTCCTGGTCCAGATGAAATTCCTCCAATAGTACTTAAGAATTGCTCCTTGGTGCTCGCTCCTGTATTGGCAAAAAATTTCCGTCTGTCTACTCATACCTCATGCTTCCCAGTACCCTGGAAAGAAGCAAACATCCATCCAGTTCCTAAAAAAGGTGCCTCTTCAGATCCATCAAACTACAGACCAATAGCTATAACTTCCACTCTTGGTAAAGTTCTTGGTAAATTTATATTAAATAATCACAAAATTAAGCATCTTGAGAATAATAAATTAATCAGTGATAGGCAATATGGTTTTAGACGATGTCGATCAACTCCAGACATTCTTTGCCTTCTTACGCATCAAATCAACCAAGCTACAGACCAACATGGTGAAACACATACAATAGCACTGGATATATCAAAGGCATTTGATAGAGTCTGGCATCAATCCTTATTGTCGAAGATGTCACACTACGGCCTTGCATCATTAGTTCCACTAATTTCTTCTTATCTTCATAACAGAAAAATATGTGTAATGGTAGATGGCCTTTATTCTCAATTTCACTCAATAAATGCTGGTGTGCCCCAGGGATCCGTTTTGGCCCCAACTCTGTTCCTCATTCATATCAATGATCTCATATCTACCACTCATAATCCAATACATTCCTACGCAGATGACTCAACACTCCACAGTTCCTTCACATTTACCAATTCTTTCACCCAACCCGATCTTATAAATTCAAAAATAAACACTGCAATTTCTCTGAACCAGGACCTTTCTAGAATTAATGAATGGGTACAAAAGAATCTAGTTTCCTATAGTGCACAGAAAACCAAGTACATTCAATTTTCTAACTGACAGAATCTCACTGACTCCCATATATTTTTTAATGATGTAAATATTCCCACTTCCCCTAGTATTGACATTCTCAGTGTAACATTAACTACTAACTTGAGCTGGACACATTATGTTAGAAGCATTGCTAAGAATGCCTCTAAAAAACTGGGACTCCTGTACAGAGTTCGAGAATTCTTCACTGGCGAGCAGTTGGCCGTAATATATAAAAGTCATGTGCGTTCTCAGATGGATTACTGTTCACCTCTGTGTAGAGGAAGTGGAGTGGTTGCATTGAGGCAGTTGGACAAAATTGAAAATAAAGCTATTAGATTAATCAATAACCCTGCAATCACACAGGACCTTTCTACATTATCCATACGAAGAAACGTTGCATCCCTTGCATTATTCTACAGATATTTTCACAGCAATTGTTCCGAGGAACTTGCTTCAATTGTGCCGCCTCTCCACATCTTTCCCCATAGAACTAGGGCAGCTGAGAGCGTCCATGCATTTACACTTTCTCCTCCACAATGTAGAACTTCAGCTTATCAAAATTCATTTATCCCTAGAACTACTACTCTTTGGAATTCACTTCCCTCGAGTTGCTTTCCTCAAACTTACAATCTACAAAAGTTTAAATCCAGTTATTACAAACATTTTATGAATGGAGGATGCCTTTAAGCACATGGACCTTTTTGTTTGATCTGTGTTTTTCCTTCCTCCGTTCATTGTCGCTTAAAAAAAAAAAAAAAAAAAAAGGACGCACTGTTCCCCTGTACAGAGCAAGAAGCTGCGCAGGGGTAAAGAATCCCCTGAGGCAGTTGAGCACACCCAGCTTCTGGGAGGCTGATATATATATATATATATATATATATATATATATATATTTATTTATATATATATCACTGAGGGCAATACAGCTAGCTCTCACAAACACCTCCTCCTCCTATCCACTTCACTACACTAAACATGCACACCACACTTCATTCCTCCACACCAAATTTGTTTAATAAATTATGAATTTTAGCCCAGCCTCGGAGTCCCCGGGGGGGGGGGGGGGATATAAATGCCCCCACACCCGACCGACCATCCCCTGACGACCCCACAACATTACCTGGACCTCGGCCTGTTACTCTTTCTATTGATTTCTGCAACATTCTTGGATATTCCTCAAATGTTCACTCTGTTGAACACCATCTCTCCTCCTACAAACCTGATCTTCTCTTCCTCACCGAAACTCAGGTGTCTGTAGCAACTGCCAGCAGCCCCTTCTCTGTATCCTCCTACTTTCTCTATCCTAGTTTCAAAGCCAAAGGCGGATGTTGTGTATATGTTGTGACGTCTACCAGCGTTGGCAGAATCACCTCTCGTTAGCCACTAGCGCTCGCCAGGGACATTAAAATGGGCTACAGTTATCAGAGTTATGTTATTCTTTCTTTCCTAGTAATCGTATTGTCACAGACAGTCCATTGGTGGTCTTTGTTTTCGTCTGTGACAACGGGTTGTATTTTATATCAATAGTAGTGATGAAAGTACCAGCGTGGGAAGAAAGAGACTTTTTAGAGCGAGATGGTAGTGAGTGTCTGTAGGTGAGGGAGCATCCCACGTGACACCTGCTGCCTTGTGACGTCTCGGCCCGTGATTGGCCGACCATCGCGCCTTTGCGGGCTCCTGTGTAACTAACCTCCTGCATGAGGGTCCACGGGAGCTGTCCTAGTCAGGACAGGCTAGGCGCGCGTGCATCTAACGTCCCTTTGCTTACTCTCCCCCGATCACCACCTTTAGAACTGTTTCTCTCTCTGAACTTCTTCTTTTCCATTACTTCTCGCCTTTATTCATTTACTTATCCCCTTGGGTTCTGCATACGGTTTCCATAGCCGGCCCATTGTATTGCATGCGCCGTCCTCTGAGATATTTACATGTACTTAGAATAGGTTTTTGAGGGTTCTTAGTTAGTATAGGTTATGAACTCTGTGTGTCTCCATTATTGATCTAGTGTTTCTTCTCTTTTCTTTAATGCTAGACTGGGATAAGGTAACTGTAGTCGTTGTCTTCGATGTGTGTATGGTTTGCTTATACCTACACGACTTCGACCGGTCCTGTGGTAGCATGTGTTGTCTTTTCGGTTGCGTCCTTTGCGAGTGCAGCTTTGTGTTGACTGAGGGCTTTGGCCTGTACCAGTTCCTCACTGTGCTGCCTCTTTGCTTGTCGTTAGAGGGTCGCCATGATAGAACCAGATACTTGTGATCTGGATCTATCAAGAGAGCCCCCTCGTCAATTAACGTAACTTAAAGGAGGCAGTCTTAAGGACATCGCTAGGCTGCGAACCTGTCTTGCTCAACCCCAGTTCCTTACCTAGAGTATCCCAGCTAGACATTATTAAGTGAGTAGACACTTATTAGTATTTAATATAAGCTCTTTGATATGTACGCATTATTATTCACAGCATTTATTAGTCTAGGTTGTTGCTGAGCCGCACAACCAGACGGTTTCGTTGATGAGGAAGTACTTCTTTTAGTGTCGAGCATTGCTACCGTTGCGCATTTATAGTATTCTCGTGTCAGTTAACATTATATGTCCTATCTTTTGGTGTATTCCATTTACACGTGTGGTGTCCTGCCTCCTGCCTTTGTATAGTTTAAGATACGAGCATCTTATGAGCATCAGACTTTCTTCAGAAGTTTCCAGGTCTATGCTGTAGGACTATACTTCACTTTCTTTCAGAAAGGAGTGAAGAGTTTATTGTTGTTTAGAGTAACTGTATTGAAGCATCTTTTTATTGTATTAAATCTTGCAGTGATTTAAGTGATCTTTCCATAGATTCCTTTTTATGCATTTTAACGTAACTTGCATCTTGTTTGTTATCAGGCTATACCAGTGTGGGTTAGCCTGAAGTAGAGTACATTTATGCCCAGTTAAGGATACCCCGTTATCGCAGATTAACTCTGGAGGGTATAGGTGTTTTGTTCGCTGGCATATAAGTTCGAGGGTTTGGATCTAGCGTACCGTTGTTGCATAGTGCCCTATTACTAGTCCAATCATTAAGTGCCCTTGTTTTATTCGCAGTCCCAGTCGTAACAATGTGCACAACAAACTCACTTGCTCTTGTGTTCCTGATTTCGACTCCTCTGAATTCTCAACTTTATGGCTCAAACTTTCCTGTCATTCTCCTACTAAATATTTCTGTGCTGTCTATCTTTCCCCTAACTCTACCAACTTTTCCAAATTCTTTGACTATCTAAACTCTAAAGTGGAACACATTCTATCTATTTCTCCTTTCTCAGAAATCTCCATCTTAGGAGATTTCAACGTTCACCACCGCCAATGGCTCTCCTCTCACACTACTGACCCACCTGGTGAACAAGCCTACGTCTTTTCTATCATAAATGACCTAGAGCAGTTAGTTCAGCAACCCACCCGTATCCCGGATCGCATCGGAGATCGGCCCAACATTCTTGACTTGTTTCTAACTTCTAACCCTTCTTCTTATACTGTCGATCTTTTCTCTCCTTTGGGCTCCTCCGACCATAAACCTATCTCAGTTAACTGTCCTATCTCTCCAGTACGGCCACCCGTTCCTCCTAGCCGGCGGCGCTTGTGGCACTTTGGCGCTGACGACTGGGAGGCTCTCCGGCAGTACTTCTTTGATTTCCCATGGAATGATTTCTGCTTCCGTGGCCGGGGACTCTCGGAAAGTGCTGAACGCATTACCCAGGTAATCCTATTGGGCATGGAAGCATAGATTCCATTCTCTTTCTCTCAGACTAATGCTAAAAAATCTTGGTTTACTCACGCATGTTTTACTGCTGTCCGCAATAAGGAGGAAGCATTCAAACGGTACCGACGCCTTAAAACTCAAGAATCTCATTCTTCCTATGTTTCTGCCCGGAATCAAGCCAAATCTGTTCTTCGACTTGCCAAACACTCTTACATCAATAGTAAATGCACTGAACTATCCAACTCTAGCTCTTCCCAAGCTTTCTGGCATCTAGCCAAAAACCTCTTCAACAATTTATCTTCCTTGTCTTTCCCTCCCCTTTCCCACTCTGAAGGCACAACCATCACTTCTTCCTCTGACAAAACTAAACTCTTCGCTCAAACTTTTGCTAGAAACTCCACCTTTGGATGATTCCGGTGCTATTTCTCCCTCTCCACCCTCCTCTCCCTTACTTATGCCTAATATCCTAATCTCTTCTAAAGATGTACTTTCTACCCTCTCTGGGCTTAATACTAATAAGGAGTACGGTCCGGATGGTGTTCCTCCTGTTGTTCTCAAAAACTGTGCTTTCGTGCTGACTCCCTGCCTAGGCAAACTCTTTCGTCTCTGTCTATCCTCTAACGTCTTCCCTTCATGCTGGAAGTTTGCTCACATTCAACCTGTCCCAAAGAAGGGTGACCGCTCTCAGCCCTCCAACTATCGTCCAATTGCTCACATCTCTTGTCTTTCTAAAGTTTTTGAAACTATTCCTGCTTCCAAATTTCTTAAGCATTTCTCTTTTCGTAATCTGCTCTCAGATCGCCAGTATGGCTTCCTTAAGGGTCGCTCTACTGGTGATCTTCTTTCATATCTTACTAACTCTTGGTCATCCTCTTTTCGGGACTGCGGTGAGACTTTTTCTATTGCACTAGACATATCGAAAGCCTTCGATAGAGTCTGGCACAAATCTTTAATTTCTAAACTACCCTCCTTCGGTTTCTATCCCTCCATCTGTGCCTTTGTCTCTAATTTCCTTTCCGGCCGTTCCATAGCCGCGGTTGTGGACGGCCATCATTCACTTCCTCACCCTATAAACTCCGGTGTTCCTCAGGGCTCTGTCCTATCTCCTATTCTCTTTCTAATTTTTATAAATTATCTCCTCAACTGTACCTCAATTCCCATCCATTCATACGCAGACGACTCAGCCTTACACTACTCCATTAGTTTTTCAGAACACCCCAGCCAGCAATCCCTCAACGACAAACATAATGAAGCCATAGAACTCTTAAATTCTGATCTAAATACTATCTCCAATTAGGGCAGAGAAAACCTTGTTACCTTTAATGGTTCCAAAACCCAATTTCTCCATCTATCTACCCGTAAGGAACTCCCAGCGGACTATCCCTTATTCTTCAACAATACAAAAATCAATCCTTCATCTTCTCTCAATATTCTTGGTGTCTCTTTTTCTTCTGCTCTCAGTTGGAAGGACCATATTACCAGTCTTGCTAAGGCAGCCTCCCAGAAGCTGGGTGTGCTCAACCGCCTTAGGGGGTTCTTTTCCCCTGCACAGCTTCTTGCTCTGTACAGGGGCATAGTGCGTCCTTGTATTGAGTATTGTTCACATGTGTGGGGAGGTTCCTCTCACACCGCTCTCCTAGACTAAGTTGAAAGGAAGGCCTTTCGTATCATTAACTCCCATCCACTCACCAACTCTCTGCAATCTCTCTCTCTCCGCCGCAATGTTGCATCTCTCTCGCTATTCTATCACTACTATAATAATCAGTGTTCCACAGAGCTTTCCCTGTGTATAACATCTCCTTTACATAGGGCATGTGGTACCCGTCTTGCAACTCAATCCCACCCCTATTCTGTGCAACTCTCCAACCCGAGAGTGAAACGTTACTCTCAAACTTTCTTTTACTCAACAGCTGAGCTCTGGAACTCTCTCCCAGAATCAGTCTTTCCCTCTTCCTATGATTTTAATTGCTTCAAACTCTGTGTGTCCAGGCATTTTGGCTCGAACGTCCCTTGATTTTGGCCCTGTCACTCTTTCAACTATGGGGGAGGCACTCGTATAGCAAGGCAGTTCTGCCTTTCGTCTCCCGCAATCACATTGAAAAAAAAAAATATATATATATATATATATACACTACCGTATATACTGTATACAGTATATGTAAGAAGAAGTTATCCTTTCGACATCCAATAATGCATATAATTATGTTTTGCATTCAGCTTATCTTATTAAGAACCTGCAGGAAGGTGTCACTATACTAAAAGGTTTAACAGATTGTCACTATTATACTGTATGTATTACCACCAATGTTGCGTAACTTGACTAATGTAATGGAGGGTATAAAACTCTCCCCAGTGAAGGTCTGTGATAATAATTGGTAACAAGGAAGGGGAAGGGGACACAAATATTGGGCAAGGGATAATGGATGACGTGATTGGCTGCTACACCAGAGAGAGAGAGAGAGTGAGTGTGTGTGTATAATGGATGACGTGATTGGCTGCTACACCAGAGAGAGAGAGAGAGAGTGTGTGTGTGTGTATAATGGATGACGTGATTGGCTGCTACACCAGAGAGAGAGAGAGAGAGTGTTTGTGTGTGTATAATGGATGACGTGATTGGCTGCTACACCAGAGAGAGAGAGAGTGTGTGTGTGTGTATAATGGCTGATGTGATTGGCTGCTACACCAGAGAGAGAGAGAGAGTGTGTGTGTGTGTGTGTATAATGGATGATGTGATTGGCTGCTACACAAGAGAGAGAGAGAGAGAGTGTGTGTATAATGGATGAGGTGAATGGGTGCTACACCAGAGAGAGAGAGTGTGTGTGTGTATAATGGATGAGGTGAATGATGGGTGCTACACCAGAGAGACAGACAGAGTGTGTAATTGTGCAGAATTACAAAGAGAATGTATGTGTGTGTGTGTGTTTGTGCGTGTGTGTATGCTACTCTTTTAACTGAATAATGTACAGTATTAATATTGCCGGTGTATACATGATGGGTAATGCCTGGAAGTGATGTGGGCAGGCATTGTGGTGCAATCCCACCCCTACTCTGTGCAACTCTCCAACCCAAGAGTGAAACACTATTCTCAGACTTTCTTCTATTCAACTGCTGAGCTCTGGAACTCTCTCCTAGAATCAGTCTTTCCCTCTTCCTATGACTTATATTGCTTCAAACTTTGTTTGTCCAGACATTTTAGCTCAAACGTCCCTTGATTTCGGCCCTGTCACTCTTTGAAATCTGGGGGAGGCACTCGCTGCAGGCAGTTATGCCTTTTGTCTCCCTCATTCACATAGAAAAACAAAATCTGGTGTGTATCTGCCTGCTGAGACTGGAACCACTCTGGGAGGTCTAAGACCAAAGAATCTTTTGCTGGGGACCCCAAATGGGCCTTCTCTGGGCCTCTGGGTCTTCTCCTGGATGACCCAGTTGTGTGTGAGTTTTTATTGTTATTGTATTTTTATTCTTCTCTTTGAGCTCTGGTCCGAGTCGGCCACCTCCAGCTAAGGGGTATGTGCCTGATTATATTCATGCATATACATACATACATACATACATTAATGTTGCACAGATATTTGCAATATATGATGGAGTAGCTGATGGGTTTGGCCTGGACCAATAAGGTTAATAGCCCTGTTTTATTGCCGCATAGATAATCCATTCATTAGGGAGGGAGTTATGGCTGGCCGGATGATAAATCAGCTTTAACAAAAATACAAATAATAGATTTTAATTTCATAATTCATGCTCTATTACTACTTTATTCCTTTTTCTCTGTTCACCTCTCTCTCCCTCTCTCTCCCTCTTTCTCTCGCTCTCGCTCTCTCTCTCTCTCTCTCTCTCCGGACTGCCTAGTTATACTGAGCGCAAGATCTGTGCAGTCTGTCTCTCTCTCTCTCTCTCTCTCTTACCATATATATTTTGTATCTCACTATATTTATTTATCTCTCTTTATTTCATTGTTTTCACTATCTTTCTCTCTCTCGCAGTCATTACTTTTCCCTCCGTGATCCGTCCTTCCTTTGTCTGGCTCTCTAACCCTTTTCTCCCCGAGTCTGTGTACCTCACCCACAATAATGCTTCCTCGACTGTGCTTCCTTTTTGCTGACGCGCTTCAGTAGAAACCCTTAACCCCTTCACCGCGATGACGCCTTTTTACCTTTGATTCTGGCTAAAATTATATGATGTTATCCAGTTCAAGAAGGACCTGTGTTACTAAGAAGGTTAATTGAGATCGTATTTATCCATTTGAGTCCTACAGATTGATTATAAACTAAAGAAAATCGTCTAATGGTAACCAGGCTATGATTACGTAATGGTAGTGAACGGGTTAAACCTGTCTGGTGTGAGGCTCAGAGCCGGGTTTTTTTTTTTTGGGGGGGGGGGGGGGCTCTTCCTGTTGCACTCCATTTGTTTGGAGCTTTTAAGACAATTTCACCTCAATATTTTTGCGTGTATGAGACTATTTATCTATTTATATATTGTCGGACGCCTTAAGGTCATACACAGAAGGTCCCCAAGTGGACCTATTCCCTGTAAGAGGAACAACCCGAGCCAGTTTACTGAAGAACTTACAGGATTGACCACTCAATTTAGGATCTGTCCGACTCCGAGGCCCTCTATGTATCTTGTTAGCACTATTTTTCAACAGTGGTGTTCGGCTAGTCCATCCACTAACCTGCCTTACACTTAGATAAGCAGTACGGATTTGTATCAGGTTTACTCCCCTAGACAGGTTGCCGACCAAGGCTAACGATGGATGGGACATCCACCCGGATTTTTATAAGGTTGTCTCCCCAAGATGGGTTGCCGACCAAGGCTAACGAGTCCCATCCACCCGGATGGTGTTTATGGTGATTACTTAATTCCTGGTTGGGTTTCACCAGTTGGTAAACTGTGACGCTCCTGCATAGTAGCCACGTGCGGGCATGCGCGCGTGTCGGCTGCCCAGCCGTTTAGAAGCCGGCTTTTCCTTAGTATATATCCTACGACAATGTAACTAATGTCTGGGATATTCTTATTTTGTTTCACAGCTTGAAGCTGCCCTTATTCTTAACCAACGCATCTTAGTATATTTTATTCTCGATAGTTGATTGTTTCATTATAATATATAAGATGTAAGTCTAGTGAGAGTGGGAGGAGACGAGCGGGAGAGAGAGACCGGCTGGGGGACGTTGCTTCGCGCGGGCGCGGAGAGTCTAGCTTGGGACGAGCCTGATGTTGCCAATTTGATTGCAACGTTAGGCTTAGTTTCGACTTACGCAAGGGGTAGAGGATTTTGACCCGGCAACGGTGTTGAGTGTTGCCAAGCATGGGATGTATATCGCATGTCTATGGTGGGGTCCAGACAGATTCAAGACTCAGAGCTCACCTCACTGTCGTACCCTTCGGACCCCCTTGATATCTATCCCTCTCAACCCCACTTAGAAACTTTCTCTCTTACTTTGTATACCTTCCTTCCACTACTTCACCAATCTATTTAATTATCCCATCCCCTTGATAGACCTTATATCTATTATTGTATTAACGACGAGCTCTCAGATAACTAGATAGGATTTTGGGCCTTATGCAGAGATGCAATTGATAATGAGACCTAGGAAGCTTTTTTGTTGTCTCATATTTGGTGGCTTCATGCTTACTAGTGTGTTCTTGTGGCAGGTGAGCAGGGGCTAGACCGGAGGGGAGGCTTTTTGCGATCCTTTAAGTAAAGTCTGCTGGTGCGAGTCCTGTGGACCCGCACGACTTTACTAGGATACCGTCTCGCCGCATACCTAGTCCAATAGAAAGAGCCCAGTGTTTATATATCCCAGGACGTAACAAATGGCGACCTTGCATAGGATTTACTGAACAGAGGAATATAGTGGTCATTTGTTTTGAGATTCCTTATGATTAGAGGAATACAGTGGACATAGATTTTTTTTTTTTTTGGAGCAACCAATATAACACATTAAAGACTTTAAATAACATTAGTATATCCATACTTGCATAGGAGATAAGGCACATTCTATAACCGTGATAATTACTGCAGTACACAAACATGTCTAATACATCAGAACACAGTGGTGGGTCAGGTCACGATACAGGCTCGGAGGGAGAAAGACCTGTGGAGTGGCTAGTCGATAGCGATTATTGTATTAACGACGAGCTCTCAGATAACTAGATAGGATTTTGGGCCTTATGCAGAGATGTAATTGTTAATGAGACCTAGGAAGCTTTTTTGTTGTCTCATATTTGGTGGTTTCATGCTTACTAGTGTGTTCTTGTGGCAGGTGAGCAGGGGCTAGACCGGAGGGGAGGCTTTTTGCGATCCTTTAAGTAAAGTCTGCTGGTGCGAGTCCTGTGGACCCGCACGACTTTACTAGGATACCCGTGGGAGTCTGGGGGCATTTTCTTGTCTGTGTCCCTGTGTGTCTAGTGTTGTGTTGTGTGAGGGCCCTTGCCTAGTCCACTCAGCACTGCGCTAGCACGTCTTGCTTTTGTTTTAGGGTCGCCAGGAGAGAGTCAGATACTTGGGATATGAGTCTCTCAAGAGAGCACCCTTTCAATTAGAGTAATTTGGCGCACAGACTTGGGAACGTCCCTAGGCTAGAGCAGGTGGCTCAGCCCGGGTATCCGAAGCCTATATCCTTCCGGCTAGACCTCTGCCACCTGGCAGATTAACAGTTAGGGGTTTATTATTTCTGCATGCTTGTTATTGTGCCACAGTTTACCGTCTTTGTGAGCATTGAGAGTCAGGGTGTGGCTTGGAGACTCTGTCCGAGCAGGCTTGCCTGACTAAGAGTGAGAAGCACACCTGTATGTGGTTATGTTGCGAGTTGCTGCCTTTATTTAATTATACCTATGTCATTATACACTGTATGGACTATCACTAGTATTTATTCCTGCTTATGTGTTAAGAGTTCTCTAAATCCGTAACTTGCTTTCTTTGCTAAGCATCAGATCCTACAGTAGCCGCATGCAGTTTAGAAACCTGCACCTTGTCTACCTGTACGATGTTTTGAGGACTGTTTGCTTTCACCTTCTTTCACGCAGGGGTGATTAGTTGTATTAATTAACGTAACGTTAAATGTACTTTCTTCTAGTTTGTTATTAAATTGTTTCTGCAATTTAATTCCGTTATCTATCTTTTCCTTGAAGCTTTAAGTCAACTTAATTGTGTGATCTTTTATATAGCCTGCTTGACTATCAGCAGTCTATAGTGCGTGCACCCTGTAACCGAGTCATAGGCAGAGCTGGGCACTTTAGCCATCACTTCCGCAAATAGCCAATTCCGCCATGGCGGAAGTGTCATTTTGTTGGCGAATTAGCGTTGGCGCCAAAATGGCTGCCTATTTGCGGGTTTGAAGCTCTGGAAAGTACCTCCATGTTGCAAACCTCGAGTCCGCAAAATAAAAATTCCAGCCGCCAGCCAGCCCTGGGCCGCTCCTGCAGCTCCAGCCAAAAACAGTCATGTGACCAAGCCAACTACCTGCGTTCTGGAATCTAGGCCTATACATCGGCTCTTCACGTTTGTTCACTTACTTAGTAGCAAGCGTCGAGCTAACACCTACAACACACAGCAGTCCAAGAGTTCCAACCTGCTAGCACTTCAACTTTGTTTATATTTTCGGCCTATTGAAGTGAACAACTGAACATGGAGTCTACCATCATGCCTACCGCAGCTGCCAACAGCATGGGGAGCAGTTCACCACCATCATCCGACAGTGATGCTGCAGAGCATGCAGAAATCGAGGACCTAAGCCACCCCTGGCCCCACCTAGAAACCTTCTATGGGCCTGTAATTACCAAGAAGATGTCTCTGGAGAAGGGTTTTATAACTTTATAATCTAGCCTAATTTAAGATTATAAAGTTAGGTTATCGTTAATTTGATTGATAGCCTGTTAATTTTTAACCTAAACTAATGTTATTAGGCTACCCTAATCCCATCAAAATGTCTCAAAGCATGTAGGCCTAGGCTAAGTCTAACTTCTATATAGGCTAGGCTATATAGCCTAGGCCTAGGTCTATAATCACTAATCCCATCAAAATGCCTCAAAGCATGTAGGCTAAATATTGCATGTTCTAACTTCTAAATATAGCCTAGGCCTATAGGCTAATTACTAATATAAGTAATTTTATTAGGCTAGGCCTAGGCTACCCTAATCCTATCAAAATGCCTCAAAGCATGTAGGCTAAATAATATTGCATTTTCTAACTTTATATATATAGGCTAGCCTAGGTCTAGGCTATAATCAGTCAATCACTAATTCCATCAAAATGCCTTAAAGCATGTAGGCTAAATATTGCATGTTCTAACTTCTATATATATAGCCTAGGTCTAGGCTATCACTAATTCCATCAAAATGCCTCAAAGCATGTAGGCTAAATATTGTATGTTCTAACTTTAATATATAGCCTAGGCTATAATCAGTCACTAATTCCATCAAAATGCCTCAAAGCATGTAGGCCTAGGCTAAATATTGCATGTTCTAACTTCTATGTATAGGCCTAGGCCTATAATCACACTCATTTTATTAGTGTCAAGTAGAAAGTGTTAATTTTGAAAGTATCATATAGGCCTAGACTAAATTTAGCCTACAATAAAATTTTATTAAATTTTGATCTGAAGCTAGGCCTTTATTCTGAGCATTAACATTAATAGGCCTAGGCTACTTTCTATTAAATTACTTAATCTATCTAAAGTAGACCTATCTAGGCATATATAGCCTATTGCCATTCCCAAAGGGGGGACCACGAATAAATCGCCTCCTTGCACCTCTGTGATCCGGCGTACCTCCTGAATGGTGCGGAATTGCGAATACTGATTATTACTGAAGCACTCTCCCCATAAACAAGTTGCCCCAACGTTTTACTGCCCATGTGGACAAACTAAGTGGCCTATGCTATATATATTAACCCCTTCACTGTGGGTGACGTTCTGGAATGTTTTGGCAATTTACAGCAATTTCCAAGCTTTAACACCTTACGAGCGGCCTATGCGGTTTATTTATGTGTACCGCCCAGCGGGGTGTTTTTAGCCAAAATAGGGCTGTTTACGTGATCATTTTCATGCCTAAATTAGACCCAGAACGTAAAACAAGTACCTATCCCTGAAAGGGCATAAACAGAGCTTTCGAATGACACCATAACGATCCTTGTATGATGGATAGTTTTCCTGCAATAACCGTGCAACGCGAGTGCAAAAAGCAGGTAATTCGGTACTTTCGGTACATAATTGAGTATGTAGCGAGTGAGAGAGGGAGGAGGGAGCTGAGATTTGTGTCAGTAGGTTCGCCGCGGTGGTCGGGAGCAGTCATACGCTCGCTAGTCTCCTGCCACCACTTGTCTCTCTCTCTCAGCCACATTACGTGCTGAAATTGCCACTCGAGTTATGTCGAGCGCCGCCACATAGTCCAGCTTTATTTAACTCGACTTATGTTGCTCGCCGCTAATTAAGGGTTAAAAGGCTGTATGTACTGTATATCCTTGAGGTCCATGGAAGTTGGGCAACATTATATTTAAGTAAATATATATATTTATTGACATTAGAGATTTAATTTATTGATTTACCCTTGATTCTGTAGTTTAAATTTAAAATTAATAAAAAACGGTTTGCGTTTGCATATTTGCATTTGAGGACTAGAAATTTCACAAGGTTTGCACATTTGTGTTTGCTTAAGTTATGTTCTGGGTTTGCTGATTTGTGTTTGCTGACTTTACTTTTTGTTTGTGGTGCCCAGCTCTGGTCATAGGATACCTGGTTGTCCAGGCAGGACTCTTGACAGTTTAGGGTGGTTTGTTGCCTGGGTTTATAGATAAGGGTTGGATCTAGCGTTTTCCGTTGTTGCTTGTCGCCGCATACCTAGTCCAATAGAAAGAGCCCAGTGTTTATATATCCCAGGACGTAACAAATGGCGACCTTGCATAGGATTTACTGAACAGAGGAATATAGTGGTCATTTGTTTAGAGATTCCTTATGATTAGAGGAATACAGTGGACATAGATTTTTATTTTTTTTGGAGCAACCAATATAACACATTAAAGACTTTAAATAACATTAGTATATCCATACTTGCATAGGAGATAAGGCACATTCTATAACCGTGATAATTACTGCAGTACACAAACATGTCTAATACATCAGAACACAGTGGTGGGTCAGGTCACGATACAGGCTCGGAGGGAGAAAGACCTGTGGAGTGGCTAGTCGATAGCGAGGAGGGTGCTAGAAGATTTTTAGAGGTGCCCCTTACCGCTGCCAGGGTGTTGAAGCTGAATAAGTATGGCTTAAAGTGTGTGGCAGGTCTTCAGGGTCACCAGGGTTTAAGTGGCATGAGGAAAGATCAGCTGAGGACTTTGATATTGGGTTTAGAAGGGAGAGACCGGGGTGGAGAGGCGACTGGGGGCCCCGGTCCCCAGCCCCCCCTCCACTCTACCCCCGCATCAAACGTCAGGGTGCCTGAATTTAGTACATACCCCCAAGTTGATGGTCAATGGCAGCGTGGAATTCAATCACAGGGACCCTCTCCATTAAATGCACCTTCCCCTCCTCAAGGGTTAACTCCAGATTTGTTGTTTCGGCTTGAGATGGCCAAGGTTGAGGCTGCCGAGAGACAGGCTAGTGTGCAGGCTGAGGCCGCGGAGAGAACAGCTATACGAGAGGCTGAACTGCAGGCAGAGTCTACTAGGTATCGGGCTGACAGGGAGCTGGAGATCTCTCGAGTGGAGGTAACAGGGCGAAATATTGTGGGAGGTAACAGACATCGGGACCAATCATTGCCGCACCTGCTTAAACTAGTTCCTGTGTTCGATGAATCATGTGTGACTGAGTTTTTTATGCGATTTGAGAAGAAGTGTCAGGAACACCAGTGGCCTCAGGAAAAGTGGTCAGCATTAGTTTCATCAAGACTCCTAGGAAAGGGGCTAGAAGCGTATGATGCACTACCTTCAGAGTCCTGTTTAGTTTATGATGAGCTAAAGAAGGCTGTGCTACGGGCCTATGAGTTACAACCAGAAACTTACCGCTTGAAGTTTCGGGGTGTTACTGAGGGCAAGGATAGTACCTTCCTAGAACACACCCGGGACTTGTCTGATGCACTACGACATTGGCTGCGTTCTGAGAGGGCAGCTACTTTTGAGGAGTTGAGTGAGCTGGTTCTCTTGGAGCAGTTCTTTAAGTGCACAGGCGGGGACTTAACATTAAATATAAAGGAAAAAATCCTAGAACTCTCCAGGAGGCAGCAGAAATTGTTGACCTCCGACTGTCATTAATTCGAGGGTGCGAAGCAGCAGCTAGGAGTGAGTCGGGTGCAAAGGATCGTACCCCTCCCCCTCCCAAGAATTTTGATACACATAAATACACAAAACCATGTAGCACTGACAATAAAACTTAACATAAACCAAATACCGTCCCGTATAAGAAGTCTAATGGTACCTCCCACTCCCAAGGGAAACCAAAGAGTAAAGAGTGCTTTGCATGTCACAAGGAGGGTCACTTTGCAAATGCTTGTCCGAACAAGCCACCAAACAAGGTTGTGTCATTGGCCCGCAGCATAGGGGTGTCGCCTATATCTTCTGAGTTTGCCAAGGGTAGTTCGTCAGAGGTTGGGACACAGCCTGTGTTCAAGAGTCCGGAAGGCTCGAACCCTGTCCGCGACGTCTTTGGGGGTCATAGAGGGCATGGTTTTGTGAGGTGGGCTGGCGAAAGGCGAGGAGTTAAGCTATTGCGTGATACGGGGGCTTCTCAGACCTTGTTAAAGAACTTTACTGGTAGGCCGATTAACGCTGCTCGGGTGGTGGTAGTTCAGGGGATCAATGCTACGAAGTCCTACCCGCTGGTGCGGATGGAACTGGAGGGGGGTGGTGTGGCGAAGGAGCTGGATGTCGGAACTGTAGAGAACTTGCCTGTTGGGGATGTCGACCTCCTCCTCGGCAACGACTTTGCGGTGCCTGCTTCTAAGGTTTCACCCTTGGTCGTTGCCGAGAAGGCGGCCGACGTTAGTAGGGAGGAACAGGAGTGGGTTGAGAAGTGTAGCGTACAAACTATGGCGTGTGTTGTGACGCGTTCTCAGACATCCGGAGCCTTGCAGCCACCACCTCAGTCTATCAAACCGCGGAGGAAAGGTCACAAGAAAACGGGAAGTGTTGGTCAATTGGAGAGTTTTGAGCCGGCAGTGTTTCTTGGTGACTCATTATTGGCACCTATGTTAGAGTCTGGAGAGGCCCCAGGACCTGTCACAGCTAGTGAGGAGGTAGGGCAGGAAGAGACTCCGAGGCAGCAACGTTACACACGTTTACACAGCAGTTTCCGTTGTTGCTTGTCGCCGCATACCTAGTCCAATAGAAAGAGCCCAGTGTTTATATATCCCAGGACGTAACAAAACATACACAGTTGTTGTGATAAAACTCTCAATATGTTATATATCTCATTACAGTGAATGATCTTTTGGCAATGAGTGATCTAGAGATGGAAGATCTTTTCAAGCCAAACTCAACTGTATTGTGGACCAGTGTTACTCATGGAATACCCTTGTCGTCTGTGGAGACATCTATGGAGTTATTGTCACATATAGAACAGGTAGGAGAGTTTTGTCAGGAATTAACATTTTTAGTGACATACAACGCATTAACCCACTCGACCACAGCGTGATAAAAGTTAACCAACCTTTTTCAATACATAAATGAAAAGGGATATCCTACTTGGGGAAAGTTAATTCCATACCATACCCGTCCGGCTAGCTCGGTTGATAGCGTGCCTGATTCCCATCTTGCAGGTCTCGCGTTCAATCCCCACTCAGATTGAAAAGTTTTTATGGGATATAGCTGGCGGTTACCATATCCCCATGAGCAAGGGGGATGGGTAATGGTCTCTGATAGACTAAAGAAAGCCAAGCGCTTGTGAATCCTCAAAGGAGGAGATACGGGTGCTATATAAGTAACCAGATGATTATTAGGGGTTCGCCCCTATGGGGAACCCCTATTATAATCATTAAACCTGGGTTTTCATCCAAATTCTTCTTACGCGCTGGTTTCGACGCAATAACTCCAGAACCGCTTTTTGGATCGGGATCAAACTTTCACAAGAGGTGCGTTTTTGTATTGGGCAACTTTTGATTTGCTAAGCATCCGGCATGGCGGCCAAACAGGTCCGTGGCAGCCGATTTCCCGAAAAACTTGACGCCTAAATACCGTCTCTCCCACACACAGGAAACGACTGGGCTTTGGAATACGCACTCCCCTACTAATGCTCCGCAAATTTTATAGAGAAGGTTTTGCTTTTGCACGTGGGGTTTTTTCCGGCAATCTTGAAAAAACCTCGAATTCCACTTAAAATTCCACATCTTCAAAACTACGCCGATGATCAAAGCCATGCTTGCGTAGTTGGGTGACGCTCGCGATTTCGAACGTTTTGATACCAAAAGAATATAAATGGGTGGAATAGTTTGGCCGCAGCATTGAAAACTGTCTATTCTTAAATTACTTTAAAACCGCATTCGCTACCCACACAAAGTTTACCGTCTACAGTCTATAGGCTTCCACGCATCCCCCAGTTTTGCTTAATAACATAATCTCTTTGTTATTCAGATCTATCATTTTTGTTTTATTTAACTCTCTCAAAACAGTTAGAGTCCCTACGAATTCCAGCAATTATTTAGCCAACCTACCTATACATACCTACCCTACCAAATAATAATGATAATTCAAATTTATTTTTGGTGAATGGCAGTGTTGGCTAAGGTTTTTAACAATTCCTCCCCTTTGCCAAATGCTTAGTTTAATAACAATGATATGGACCTTTAAAGTTTTGGCAATTGCCCGTGTGATTCGTATTTTAACTCTCCTAAAGTGTTACCACGAAATACCGCTAGATCCTTTCTCAAAAGTCGCTAGCATGATGCTACATAGCCAAACAATGTTAGGATAATGCTGCAATTTCTAAAGAGTTTTGGTTTGTTTATTTTGCAAATTTTACAATGTAGTATGACTAGAATGTCTGAAATTTTCAAATTATCCCTAGTAAATGTCTCTAGATATAAAAGAAATGGCTGCTAGATTGAAGTAAATAGCTCTATATTTAGCAGTAATATGTAGCTTTACAACTGGCAACACTGCAACCACCACCTCCCTCCCACCCTCCCAGTATGTCTTCACAAAATACCGCTAGATCCTTTCTCAAAAGTCGCTAGCATGTTGCTACATAGTCAAACAATGTTAGAATAATGCTGCAATTTCTAAAGAGTTTTGGTTTGTTTGTTTTGCAAATTTTACAATGTAATATGACTAGAATGTCTGAAATTTTTAAATTATCCCTAGTAAATCTCTCTAGATATGAAAAAATGGCTGCTAAATTGAAGTAAATAGCTCTACATCTAGCGGTAATATGTAGCGATACAACTGGCAACACTGCCTAGCCCTTCCTTCCTACCTCCCTCCTCCCTCATCTAGCAAATGTATCAACAACCACTCTAGTGAACTTTCGGTATTTAGTTTATTCAGCTTAATACTATTTATCCACATAAAATAGAAACCTATCACGATTTTTGTCTACTACAACCATAGACAATGCTATTACATATTATTTGAACATGATGTCGAATTTAGCAGTTGCTGTTTACCTTGAACAGTAGTGACAGTCTGTGACAGAACCGAAAGCTTCTCTTGCCGTGTAGTACTCAAAGAAAGCAGGGGTACTTAAGCCGGCCCATACCGAACTGTTATACCAAGTCAGAGATGCAGAGGTAACTTTCACAATGCATTATAACCCTAGACAGACACCAATATACCACTAAATCAGACAAATATCACGACAAAAAAGATAGGAAAATATTATATTAATGTCCTTGGTATTTGAAATTATGCAAATGAGTAAAATCCATTATGATATAATGATAATGGGATTGATTAGTATCTGGCAACAGTGTTGCATTATCATTTTCTGAACGTATGCGAACTTTGGAGTATTTATCCCATTAATATACACATCTATCACTATTTAAATTTAATACAACCATACACAGTGCTATTACATATTATTTGAACATAATATAGGATGCTCTTTCCTATAAACCATTTTCTATATCTATTCACGAAAAATATAGGCCTAGCCTAGGCAGCGCTACCGGTAGGTACGAATTTATCAATTCAAATTTTGATTGAGAGTGGGATTAGGCCTAGGCCTAGCCTAGGGCTTAACATGGAATACTGTTTGGGGGTTGGGAATAGACTCAGGTTGCTTTAGGCCTAATTAGGTAAAAATAGTCAAATCGAGACAATTGCACAGCCAACATAGCCTAGGCCTATTAAGCAAATATTTTACCAATCTACAATAGGCCTAGTCTATTCGCTGTAAGTAGGCAAGAAATCATGACCTAGGCTATAACCTCTGTAACTAAAAAACAACTAGGCCTAGAGTGATCAAGCTAATATGTCTACCATTTGGGAAGAGTCAGTCAAGGAATAGGCCTAGCCTAGATGTGGAAATTTGAAGCCAATTTGCTCTAGCCTTATTTGAGATACAGAGGTTAGAGGTCATTGTTGAGGCTCCCCCCTCATGACATATTGTCATCATCTTATATATTGCCAGCAGGGGGCAAATAACCGAAAAAAATCGCCGTCAAAATAGACGCGAACTTAACCACGGCGATCGACACATGTAAACATGGCGGTGGCGGGGGAGGTGTCGGACATTTGCAATAAAGTTCCTGTCTATTTTGAATGCCATTGGATACAATAATATGTTGAGGGGGGCTTTGCCCCCCCCTCCCCCTCCCCCCCCCATGACATATTTTCACCATCATATATATTGCCAGCAGGGGGCAAATAACCGAAAAAATTGCCGTCAAAATAGACACCTTTATGAATAGGTTTGCCTTTAGGCTAGGCCTATCGGCAAGAGTTGCGTTGTATAGGCTATCCTAGTGTTTACTAATTTATAGGCTACCCCTTTGAAAGGACATTAGCCAGGTAGGATGTAGTTACCAGGTGTATCGCCAGCCTTGTTTACGCTACGCGTACGCGTAGTGGCGTCGGACGCTTGCCATCCTTTTCCTGTCTATTTAGACTGCCTTTGGATACAATAATATGTTGAGGTTGGGCTTTGCCCCCCTTCACCCCCCCATGACATATTGTCATCATAATATATATTTCCAGCAGGGGGCAAATAACCAAAATAAATCTCCGTCAAAATAGACACGAACTTAACAACGCCGATCGACAAATGTAAACATGACGGAGGCGGCGGACGTCTGCAATCATGTTCCCGTCTGTTTTGAATGCCAATGGATACAATAATATGTTGAGGGTGCCAGCAGGAGGCAAAATAGACAAATACACCAAAAATTGGGTGTGGGAGCGGCAGCCCCCACCCATAATAGCCTACTATGATAGGTTAGGTAAGGTTGTTAGGTTAGGCTAGGCTAATGGCCTTTCAAAGGGGTATAGGCCTAGTAAACACTAGGATAGCCTATACTCGGTCAAAGGTAAGTCCTGCTGTAGTCTCCTTGAATGCTACCTTAAATTGTAATATTAAACTAGGCCTAGCCTATAGATAAAATAGCTTAGCCTACTCATTTATTGTAGCCTATAATATAGGCCTAGCCGGGCAGGATGTAGAGTTCGGGCATACCGCCACCAATGTTTACACTATGCAGAGCGGCGACAAACGCTTACCATCATGTTCCCGTCCATTTTGAATGCCGTTGGCTACAATAATATGTTGAGGGGGGCAAACACCCCCATGACATATTGTCATCATCATATAATTTGCCAGCAGGGGGCAAATAGGCCTAACCAAACTGCGGCGATCGACCATGTAAACATGACGGCGGCAGCGGCGGTGGACGCTTGCGATCATGTTCCCGTCTATTTTGACTACCATTGGATACAATAATATGTTGAGGGAAGGGCTTTGCGGCAATTTTTTTGGTTGTTTGCCCCCTACTGGCAATATAATATATGATGATGATAACATGTCTTGGGGGGGTGAGGGGGGGCTTTCAACATATTATTGTATCCAATGGCATTCAAAATAGACGGGAACATTATCCCAAGCGTCCAACGCCGCCGCCGCCGCGGCTGCTGAAGAACAAGGAAGTTAGCAATAGGTTTCATTGTGAACTGGAGGAAATTAACCCTCTCGCATTCGGTAACTTAAATATGTAACTTATGGTAAGGCCTTCTCTAATTTGCCATGAAATATCAGGCTGGGTGAGTTTTCGAAGCCTTGTGTTTTTCTGTATTTTCATCCACCAGAATGCTGTTTATTGTGATGTATCATATGTCAATGGAAAGAGGAAAATTTATAGTACATGATAAAACAAAACAAAATGTAAATACATCGAAATATGAAAGTGTAAATGAGTCCGGAATACAATTATTTCCCATGCAATTGTCTTCACACTGTCCTAGCTCTAAATTGTGAGTGATGACCATATATTTGTTTTTGCTCAAATAATAGTATTTTTTCTCTTCTTTCCAAATCTGAAAACAGAAATTGTTTATCTTCAATAGTTCTCAAGCAGTGACCGAAAAAAAAAAAAAAATTTGATTGGTATGGTTTATAACATTTTCGATTTATTTCGTTGCTACGAAGTGTATGGTTTTAAATTTAGGCTGTATTAATACGGCAAATAATGCTGATGAGTATAAAACAAACTAGAAGTTCCTAGGACAAATACTTTTTGTGCCATGAATATTTGAAATGAAGAGCCAAAATGCGAATATTTACGCTTCACCCGTCTCTTTTCCGCCGATGCTAGCCGGGTTCCGAGCTGTTCCCCACCTCGGCGTTGGTTTATTTGCTCGGATACGTATATAACTGTTTATATCACCGTCATCGGAAAATTATGCTCTTTCTAATGGTGAATACAAAAATAATATAGCATAATTGGTTCGCGAGCTATGCACAATTGTTTCCATGCACTGTTATTGTTTTGTAAATAAATGAGAATGTTTATACAGTTGTTTATCTTTGCCACAATATACAACACTTTTATATAATTTTCCTTGCCAATAATTGTATAATGTTCATAGAAGACATGTCAGTCATGAAGGTTGTCAATTTTACTTACCTGATAGGGCCACAACCCTTTCCAACGAGAAGGGAAATGGCTCCTGGGTTGACACTGAAAAAACAAAACAAGAAAGCCAGGTTATCATCAAGTAATAAATTCAGAAATTATTCTATTGTACACACAAATAAAGTAATATAAATAAATATATATATATATATATATATATATAAATATATATATAAATATATATATATATATACAAGGTGTCAAACAAAATATAGCGAATGGTAAAAAAAATGTGTGTATGTGTGTGTGGGTATATATATATATATATATATATATATATATATATATATATATATATATATATATATATATATATATATATATATATATATATATATATATATATATATATATATATATATATATATATATATATATAATATATATATATATATATATATATATATATATATATATATATATATATATATATATATATATATATATATATATATATATATATATATATATATATATACAAGGTGTCAAACCACAGAAATATGCAGATTTCCAAGCCACCCTAGGAGGTACTGCATTTGACTTGTTATTTTTTTAGAGTGGTTTCCCCAGGAAGCCTATATCCACTTTGATGATGAAGGTGGGTAAATGTAGGTGGGTGAATGTCGGTGGGTGAATGTCGGTGGGTGAATGTCGGTGGGTGAATGAAGGTGGGTGAATGAAGGTGGGTGAATGAAGGTGGGTGAATGAAGCCGGGTGAATGAAAAAGAGAAATGGAGAAGAGAAATGAATGAATCTATGAATGAATGATTGCACATGGCTCCTGACTATAGGACACCTGCATTGTGACGATGGAAAAGGTTGAAGCAGTCGTTGACGTCAATGCAGAGGGCAACCGTGCAAGTCGTGCAGCGGAAGCTTGTGTCCTTGCGAATGCCGTTCATTACTTTGCAGTAATAGCAACGGAGTCGCTTCTTGGCCGGAATCCTCTGCCGAGAATGGTCCAAGGCCCTGTTCAACCGGACATGGTTCAGAACAATAGGACGGGGCCTTGGGACCACTCCAGGTCGAGGTCTCCGGACTCGCACCGCTCCTGCTGCTTCCAGTACTGGTGGCGGTTGGTTGGCAGCTTCAAGAGCTGCTTCCCCATCGTCACCAGCAGCAGCTGCATCAGGTGCTAGTACCACGGGGGGTTGAACCAGGACATAGTTTCCCCCCAGGGCAGCAGCATCAGCAGCAGCATCATCTGGTTCTGGTGGTGGGGAGGGGACATCGAGACGTGGTGCCCTCTCAACGCCTCCACCAGGAGCAGCAACAGGAGAGGGTGGAGTGTTGTCAGGAGCAGCAGGGGCTGGGGAGTCTGGATGGTCATCGTCGGACGACCCAGATGATCCACCGGGTTGCCGTTGCCTGCGTGCATGCGGCATGCGTGCATGCCGTTTTGGGCGTCTTCTCAACGATGCGGTGAAGGATTTTCGGAGAAGAAATCGACTCAGCACAGGACAACCAGGAAGGAGGACCGAAGACAGCGAGGACGGCAATCTACAAAGGAATTAAATACTAATCCGTCAAGAACCGCGAATTTGGATAAAGCTCCACCAACACGACCCAAATTCAAAACCGTCAGGGATAACGACCGAGGACCGAGGACAGCCATGAATGTAAATGTAGATCCGACCAGAACCAAAAATTCGATGAAAGAACGATCTGCGAGTTCTAAAACCGCAACTTTAAAGGTTTTCTATGCAAACGCTCGTAGCATACGCAATAAATTTTCAGATTTAGAGGAACTAGTGTTTACAGAAAATTATGATGTGATTGGCATAACAGAATCTTGGCTCAATACACAAGATAGAGACTTTTTAGCAGAGTATTCACTTCCCGGTTATGTAATGTTTGAGAACAGCCGAATAAATAAAAATGGAGGTGGCGTTTTATTTATATCAAAGAAAGTCTTAACCCGACCCTCGTGTCAAAACCTCAAATTGTGAACGTCGACACATCTTTTGTGCTAATAAAGAATAATAAAGGTACAAAAATAATACTTGCGTTAATATACAGACCTCCAGCTCAATCAGTGCAAACTGACCGAGAAATTTACGAACAAATTGCAGATGTAAGTAACTCACAAGATACCGTAATTTTTGGCGACTTAATTTACCTGTGACCAAGTGGGGCGATACTCTTACTTCACACTCCGGACATGACTTGTATACGAACTTGCAAGAGAGTTCGCTTTATCAATTTGTTCGAATGCCGACCCGTGGTAATAACGTTCTTGACATTGTACTTGCAACAAAAGAAGAATTGATAGAGAATTTGAATGTTGGTGATGAATTCAGTAACAGCGACCATCGTACGATAACTTTCACTTTAAAGTTTACTAGTAACGAACCAAATAGTAGCATCGAAAAAGTCCCTAATTTCAAGAAAGCAAACTTCCATAAACTTAGAGCTATGTTTAAAGAAACTGACTGGAGCTTTTTAATTAACAATAACGACATAAATACATCTTGGAAGTTATTCGAAACCACTTACCTAAAAGCAGTGCAAGGACTGCATACCATCGAAAATACGGCGTCCAGGCCATAATAATAAGCCCAAATGGTGGAATAAAGATATTTCAAACTGCCTGCTTGCTAAAAAATGTGCTAATGATAGCTTAAAATCCTCACAAAATGACGAAGAACGGGTGAAATTTGTAGAGCTACGACGCAAAGCCAAAAAGTTAATTAAGCAAAGTAAAAAGACCTTAGAGTTACATATTGCGAATCAAAGTAAAACAAACCCGAAAGAATTCTATAGTTATATCAGAAAGAAAAAAGTAGTTACTTCAACTGTTGGACCGTTAGTCGATGAAAAAGGAGAATACACCAAAGACGAAGTACAAATGAGTAATGCCCTCAATACCTTCTTTGCATCAGTTTTTACAACAGAAGACCTCAGTGATATCCCTACACCATCGCCGATCAGATTGATAATTCAGATGTTCTAAGCAATATCACCGTTACAGAGAGAGAAGTATTGAATTGTTTAGATAAACTCAAGGTAAATAAAACGCCAGGACCTGATACAATCTCGCCTAGAGTTCTAAAGGAAGCTAAGAATGAGCTCTCCAAACCACTGACATTACTATTCAATAAATCCTTGCAGTCTGGAACTATGCCTGATCAGTGGAAGCTAGCCAACGTAACACCGATATTCAAAAAAAGGCAGCAAATCCCTACCCAGTAACTATCGTCCAATTAGCTTAACCTCAGTTGTATGTAAAATGCTAGAAACGGTCATACGAGACAGACTCGTAAATCACTTGGAGGAAAATAACATACTTAAAGATACTCAACACGGCTTTCGTAAAAAACGTTCCTGTTTAACAAACCTCTTAGACTTCTTCCACGATATCCTCAACCTCTACGATGAGAGTAAAGCTGTAGATATTATATACCTTGATTTTCAAAAGGCCTTTGACAAAGTTCCCCACAAACGTTTACTGCTAAAACTAAAAGCGCATGGAATACAAGACGGTGTGTTGAAATGGATAGAAAATTGGCTCAGCAACAGAAAGCAAAGGGTAGTCATAAACGGTAAGGCATCTAAATGGACCAATGTAAGTAGCGGGGTACCCCAGGGATCGGTACTAGGACCAATTCTCTTTCTAATTTACAATAACGACATAGATGAGGGTCTCACCTGCACAATCTCAAAATTTGCTGACGATACAAAAATTGCAAATAGCGTACTCTCAAAAGAACAAGTTGACGATATGCAACACAATCTAGATAAATTGTCATGTTGGGCCCAAATTTGGCAAATGAGTTTCAATGCGGATAAATGTAAAGTACTACATGTCGGATACCTAAATGAGAAAGCAAACTATTCGATGAATGGCACTCAGCTTAAGAATGTAAACAGAGAAACTGATCTGGGAGTAACAATATCGAGTAACCTAAAACCGAGTCAACAATGTTCAGAAGTTGTTAAGAAGGCAAACAAAATAATTGGCTTTATAGGCAGGTCATTTGAGCATAAATCCAAAGAAGTTATCCTAACTCTTTACAATTCCTTAGTCCGCCCTCTTCTGGAATACTGCGTTCAATCCTGGTGCCCTTATTACCAAAAAGATATAAACAAGCTAGAACGAGTTCAACGTAGAGTTACCAAAATGATACCTAGCCTAAAGAACAAACCATACGAAGAGCGTCTTAGAGAATTAAATCTATTTCCTTTAACCCAGCGCAGATTAAGAGGCGACTTAATTCAAGTGTTCAAAATCATCAAAGGCATCGACAATATGAACTGTAGTAAGTACTTCACTATCGACCAATCTAATTACACGCGGGGAAACGGTTGCAAAATTATTGGTAAATCTTTTAACTCGCACGAATCTAAGAATTTCTTCTTCAATCGAGTTGTCAACTTGTGGAATGGGCTTCCCCGAGACGTTATAGACTGCAGCACCGTTGATTCATTTAAATTCCGCCTAGACAAATATCTCGCATCAAACCCGCGACTGACTGCGTTTGTAAATGAATAACTTTATCCTCCCCTCAGTTACTAACCCATATGTCCCCTACTAACTTCCTAGTCCTGCCACGTTAGTGGCAGGGCAGTAGTTCCCTTTCCAATGTTCCCTTACCCACTCTAAACCACTGTTTGGACACTTGATCCTCAGTGTTTTGGAGGACAAGCAA
>CM064531.1:18854824-19064259 GCA_032716605.1 Paralithodes platypus
TCCCCACATTTTCTCAATGTTCAAGAATTCTTCCCAAAAGTTCCATTAATTCAAGGATATTTTTTAATTTACTTGAGATACCCATATAAAATTGGTTTGTAAACGTTTGCTTTGGGAGTTAGCAATTAGAGAGAACGAAATAAATAAGATGGGTCACTATTACAGACTGATCTTGGTGCACAAAATTAATTTTGTAAATATATTTTTTCATCGAATATTGACTCTAAAATGTTATGTTTTTCTGGGGAAAATTATGACCTGATAGTCCTATAATGATGCAGAATTGTGAGATATACTGATGTGAACAAAACATTGAAGATATGACTCCAATTTTGGCAATAATTATAGCAACTATTTTATTTTCTGGTTGGATTTTGTGAAAATGCATTATAAAAACGATTTCTAAAATGTTTTTAGGACATATCTCATTATAAATACCACAAAATAGCATCAACGTTTCGGAGATACATGGTTTAGGAGTGTTAAATAAATGTTTGATAGGGGTTACAAAATATTTGTATTTTTGACGAATTTTTTAAAATAAATAGGCTAAAAATTTTGAAAAAATACATAAAAAAAAAAAGGGCTAAGTGACCAAACTCGGTAAATATGTTTAAAATACATCTACAACTACAATATAAACAAACATTAATACAAAAAAAATACAAAAAAATGGGCCAAAAACCTGGATAACGGTCCCCCAGGGTTTGGTCTACTCTTATTAACCCGTGGAGCCCCGGCTAGTTTTGTAATGTTTGTTCACCAGAACCCGGCCGGTTTTCAAAAAATGGTTTTATTCCAGAAACAATAGCGAATGGGTTAGGAATGAAGGAAAAACCACAAAAAACCGCGCAAAAAGCTTAAAAAATGATCCTACAGAGCCCCCGAAAACGTATTTTACAAGAGTAAAAAATTGAAGGCAATTACCCCCAAAAACCAGGTTATTGCGCGCTCACGCGCACGCACGTGGACTTTGAGAGTTTTCAACCATCGGCACGGTTGCGTGGGATACGTACACAGTTCCCATACAAATCTGAGCCCTCTTGAGTGGTTACACCTGAGGTTACGGTCGGCGCAATTAGGGTGACGCGTCAGGCGCGTCTCTGGGGCTGTGCGTTACATACATCGCCGACGCGTCAGACGCGTCGCTGGGGCTGTACGGGTTAACACTCAAGTCGCGGTGCCTGTCATATGACGGGCGAGAGATAAATGGCCTATCCTCCGGTGCCCGTCATACGACGGGCGGCATTCTGAGCACATTAGGGGCTCTGAGAGAGTCCGCGCGTTGGGAGGACGATAGGCGGGTGCTGACCGCTCGGCACCACCACTGGGCCGTGTCTGGGACCACCGCCGTCTTCCCACCAACACTCGTCCTCGCGAGAAAAGGAAAAAACTGCGGAAATTATCTTATTTTAGGGTATTTTCACCTCCGGTTACGCGATCGCTAAGGATAACCCGTGGTCGTAGAAGGATAATTCAGGTGTCATTGGAAAGCTCTATTATCTCCCTTTCACGGATACATAATTGTATTACGCTCTGGCTCATGTTTATGCATGAAAAAGAGCATGGAATGAAGCTCGTTTTCGGTAATTATACCCACCTGGCAGCTAGGTCATGTCAACAAATGGCCCCATCCTTAAGGGGTTAAGTGAACGTCTACCCTTACCCCATTCAGTACCGGTGTCATCCTTTTAACTTTATTCTGGCTATTATTAAACGATTTTATTAATTTTAAAAAGGGTCTTCAGCAATTCACCGGCTTCGAACTGTTTCACTTAACCCCTATACTGCCTTACATCCTCCTTAAATTGCACAGAATCGTCTAAATATAGCAAAAATAACATTCAAAAGACATCGCCGGTACAGAAGGAGTTAATGAGGTGTTCGAGTATAATTATACGGTCTTGTAACTGTCATTGTTTTTTTGTTTTTTTTGTTTTTAGTGTTGCCTATGCTTGACGCCACGTTGACTGCAGCTGACGTCTGGTGCTTGTGGTGGGAATGCAAGGAACAGCTGGTGTATTGAATGTGGCGAGAAGTTGTGTTGGGGAGAAAGTGCGTGATCTGAACGGAAATACACCATAGATTTTCTGCATGTATGTATGTATGTATGTACTCAGGCACATACCCCATTGCTGGGGGTGGCCGACACGAGACAGAGCTCGAACAGAAACAACATTTAAAGTTCCTATTTTCAGGTTCGGGGATCACTTTTGCATTCTCTCGGCCGTTTCTCTGTCTCGTCGAGTGGGAGAATTATACAAGGGGAGGATGATTCATAGTCCCCTGCATGTACTATAACATATTGATTTAATATATAACTTTATTAGGATCACATGACCTAAGATCATGTTTGGCTCCGAGTTTCTGAACCTACGAGGAACGTAAAATATTAATCTTGGGGTTCTCTCAGATTCGTCATGATGTAAGTATATATTTATTTGGTGATTCGTAATGCAATAGTAAATATATAGTACTTAAAAATATATCCAGGATTTTGTTGTATAGCAGGAGAGCGCAAGCAAACGTGAGTGTGGATGATTGTTTTACTTGATTGAATATTAACCCTTTCAGGAACCAATGCATATTTCGTTTCTGTTCTCAGGCTAGTATTAGACGATATTATTCAGATTAGGAAGGATATATGGAAGCCAGAGAGGTATCTCTAAAGTTTTTGAAACTATTATAGCTTACACATTTCTTAAGCATTGCCCTTTTCATAATCTGCTCTCACATCGGCAATATGGCATCCTTAAGGGTCGTTCTACTGGTGATCTTCTTTTATATCTGACTAACTCTTGGTCATCCTCCTTTCGGGACTTCGGTGAGACTTTTTCTATTGCACTATACATATCGAAAGCCTTCGATAGAGTCTGTCACAAATCTTTAATTTCTAAACTACCCTCCTTCTGTTTCTATCCCTCCATCTGTGCCTTTGTCTCTAATTTCCATTCCGGCTGTTCCATAGCTGCGGTTGTGGATGGCTATCGCTCACGTCCTTATCCTATCAACTCCGGTGTTCCTCAGGGCTCTGTCCTATCTCCTATTCTCTTTCTAATTTTCATAAATGATCTTCTCAACTGTTCCTCCAGTCCCATCCATACGCAGACAACTCTACCTTACACTACTCAATTAGTTTTTCAGAACGCCCCAGCCAGCAATTCCTCAAAAACAAACGTAATGAAGCCATACAACACTTATCTTCTGATCAAACTACTATTTCAAATTGGGGCAGAGAAAACCTTGTTGCCTTTAATGCTTCCAAAACCCAATTTATCAATCTTACTACACATCCAGAACTCCCACAAGACTATCCCTTATTCTTCAACAATACAAAAATCAATCCTTCATCTTCTCTTAATATTCTTGGTGTCTCTTTTTCTTTTGCTCTCACTTGGAAGGGCCATATTAACAGTGTTGCTATGGCAGCCTCCCAGAAGCTGGGAGTGCTCATCCGCCTCAAGGGGTTCTTTACCAGTGCACAGCTTCATGCTCTGTACAGGGGCACAGTTCGTCCTTGTATTAAGTATTGTTCACATGTGTGGGGAAGATCCTCTCTCACTGCACTCCTATACAAAGTAGAAAGCAAGGCCTTTCCTATCATCAATTCCCGTCCACTCACCAACTCTTTGCCATCTCTTTTTCTTCACCGCAATGGTGCATCTCTCTCGCTATTCTACCGCTACTGCACTAATCAGTGTTCCTCAGAGCTCTCGGAGTTTATACCACCTCCTCTATGTAGGGTATGTGGTACCCATCTTGCAACACAATCCCACCCCTACTCTGTGCAACTCTCCAACCCAAGAGTGAAACGTTACTCTCGGTCTTTCTTGTATTCAACAGATGAGCTCTGGAACTCTCTACCAGAACCAGTCTTTCCCTCCTCCTATGACTTAAATTGCTTCAAACTCTGTGTGCCCAGGCATTTTGGCTCGAACGTCCCCTTGATTTTGGCCCTGTCACTCTTTCAACTCTGTGGGAGGCACTCGCAAAAGGCAGTTCTGCCTATTGCCTCCCTCACTCACATAGAACAAAAATATACATAGGCTATATATATATATATATATATATATATAAGAACATAAGAACATAAGAAAATGGGAGTCTGCAGAAAGCCGATTGGCCTAAGCAAGGCATATCCCTGTCCCACACAACCCCAATTACAAAGCCCAATTATAGGCTCAACACTCTAATACCCTGAGGATCATCTTACCAAAACGGTTAGAGATTAACGCAGGATTACGGGGTCTGCAGAGCGCTGATTGGCCCAACCCGGATCCCCCTTCACACCCAACCTTCTCGTCCATATGCTTATCCAATTTTTATCTTAAAGCTCCCTATCGTTTTTTAATCCCACTATAGCACTTGGTAGTCCATTCCACCCATCTACAACTCTGTTACCAAACCAATTTTGCCTATATCTTTTCTGAAACGAAATTTATCTAATTTGAAACCATTGGTACGAGTTCTTTCGCTATCACTGAGCTTTAGTACATTTGTCATGTCCCCTTTGTTAATCCCCTTCTTTAGCGGCCATGCGGTTTATTTATATGTACCGCCCAGCGGGTGTTTTAGAAATAGGGCTTTTTACGTGATCATTTTCATGCCTAATAAGACCCAGAAGTAAAACAGTATCTATCCCTGAAAGGGCATAAACAGAGCTTTCGAATGACACCATACGATCCTTTATTATTGCTAGTTCTTGCAATAACCGTGCAACGCGAGTGCAAAAGCAGGTAATTAGCCACTTTCCCGATACAATTCCGTATATAGCGATGAGAGAAAGCTGAGATTCGTGTCAGTAGGTTCGCCGCGGTTGGAGCAGTCAACGCTCGCTAGTCTCCTGCCACCACTTTTCTCTCTCTCAGCACATTACGTGCTGAAATTGCCACTCGACCTATGTCGAGCGCCGCCACATAGTCCAGCTTTATTAAATACGACTTATGTGGTGAGCCGCTTTTTAAGGGTTAATCCCACTAACCCACTTGAACACCTCTATCATATCCCCTCTAACTCTGCGTCTCTCTAACGAATGTAAGCCTAATTTCTTCAACCTTTCTTTATACGGAAGATTTCTAATATTATGGATAATTTTTGTCATTCTACGTTGTACTCTCTCCAATGAATCTATGTCCATTCTGTAATAAGGACACCAAAATTGAACAGCATAATCCATATGGGGTCTCACTAATGACAAGTAAAGTTTTAAGATAACATCAGCAGTTCTGTTACTCACACTCCTAGAGATGAACCCGAGAATCCTGTTTGCCTTGTTTCGAACGCTTATACACTGTTTTCTAGGCTTCAAATCATTGCTAACAAACACACATAGATCTTTCTCACGATTCGAGTTTTCTAATTCCACATTAGCTAGTTTATATTTAACATTTGTATGCATCTTCCCTATCTTTAATACCTTGCATTTGTCAATGTTAAACTTCATCTGCCAATTTACTGACCATTCGTGTAAGGTATCTAGATCCCTTTGGAGGCACTCTTAGTATATCTCTATCTGAATCAATTGTTCTCCCCATTTTGGTATCGTCTGCAAATTTACTTATCCTACTAGTTATACCTAAATCTAGGTCATTTATGTATATAACAAACAACAGAGGACCTAATACAGATCCCTGGGGGACACCACTTTTGACTGCTCCCCATTCTGACTTCGTACCATTTATGCTGACTCTCTGCTTCCTACCAATTAGCCATGACCTAATCCATCCCAACAACGCCCCACCTATTCTATGCGCCTCAACCTTTCTCATCAATCTCTCATGGGGGACTCTGTCGAAAGCTTTACTGAAATCTAAATATATTATATCATATGACTTGTCATTATCTACTGCTTCATATACCTCTGAGAAAAAACTAAGCAAATTAGTAAGGCAAGAACGTCCCTGAGTGAATCCATGCTGAGAAGAATTTATTAAATTAAATGTATCTAAGTGGTTTCTAATTTTACTAGCAATAATTGACTCTAGTAGCTTTCCTATGATTGATGTAAGACTAATGGGACGATAATTGGATGCTATTGATTTGTCACCTTTTTTGAAGATCGGAACTACGTTTGCAAGCTTCCAAGCTTCTGGAACTATACCTGTCTCCAATGACTTGTTAAATAAAATGTTAATGGGTAACTTAACTCATCCCTACATTCTTTTAATACTCTAGCATATACCTCATCAGGACCAGGCGATTTATGAGGTTTCAGTCTGTCAATTTCCTTAAGCACATCATTTCTACTTATAGTAACCGTACTTAACCTATTTTCTATACTATCGCTATATACCTTACGGACTTCTGGAAACTGTGCCAAATTTTCATTAGTGAAAACGGAAAGAAATTGACTATTTTAATGTACTGCACATTTCTAAATCATTTTCTGTCATTTCTCCTATCGAAGTTTTAAGGGGACCAATTACATCTCTAACCTTGGATTTATATAGTTGGTAAAAAGCTTTAGGATTATTTTTTGAGTCATTGGCAACCTTAATTTCATAATTTCTTTTTTCTTTCCTAATATCCTTTTTTACCTGTCTTGATAGATTCTGATAGTAAGCAAGTAGGTGAATTTCGCCTTTCCTAATTTTTCTATATATTCCTCTCTTTTGTCCTAGAAGATCTAATAGTCTATTATTCATCCATTTGGGTTGGTTCTGTGTTGATCTAAATTTTCTTTTGGGGATGTATTTATTTTGTGCATTGAATACTGACTTGATAAAATTATCGTATGTATCTACCAAGGTTGACGTCTCTTCCTGACTTAAGATGACAGGTGCCTGAGAAGGGGTACACTCATTTGGACACCTGGATCGACTTAATTTTTTGACCATAGGGTCAGCTAATAGGGCTCTTCTTAACCCACCATAATTGGCTTTTCTAAAGTCAGGTATTAATGTTGTATTCTCTCTGGTATTACCTTTCCATTGTATATTAAAATACACAGAATTGTGGTCACTATTTCCTAGGTGGTCCCCTATCTCTACATTATTTACCATATGTTCATTGTTACTGAAAACTAAATCGAGAATATTATTACCTCTAGTCGGCGTATCTATGAATTGAAATAAAAAACTATCTTGTACTACCTCTATAAACTCCTCAGAATCAGAGTCTCCTATTTGATGCTGCCAATCTATATTCGGAAAATTAAAATCCCCCATAATGCACACATTGCTAAACCTTGATGCCATTTTAATTTCCTCCCATAATGACGTTCCGTCATTTCTACTCATATTTGGCGGTCTATACATAACTCCAATAACTATGGTCTCACTACCTTCGTTAACCTCTACCCAAACACTTTCATTATCGTTATTTAGTCTAATACCTGATTTAATACAGTTTTTTAATGTACTCCTGACAAACATATATATATATATATATATATATATATATATATATATATATATATATATACAGTATATATATATTATATATATATATATATATATATATATATACATATACTGGTATATACTTATATATATACCGCTATGTACAATATTATTATTTTTGTTTTGTTTTGCTTTATCAGATTTAAATTTCCATTTTAAACTCAATGGATAGCAAGACACACAACTGTCAGCCTTCCTGTTTGCAGTAAAAGATAATACAGAGGAGTTAACAATAGAACAGAAAAAACAATCAAAAAGACAAAAGGTTGGAAGCTTCTGTTGGTTGGAAAAATGGTGGAAGGCTAAACAAAAATTAGAAAAGTTGTGACAGTGGGGAGTGGTGAGAGGGTGGAGGGGTGAGAGGGTGGAGGGGTGAAAGGGTGGAGGGGTGAGAGGATGGAGAGGTGAGAGGGTGGAGGTGGTAGAGGGTGGAGGGGTGAGAGGGTGGAGGTGTGAGAGGGTGGAGGTGTGAGAGGGCGGTGGTGTGAGAGGGTGGAGGGGTGAGAGGGTGGAGGTGTGAGAGGGTAGAGGTGTGAGAGGGTGGAGGGGTGAGAGGGTGGAGGTGTGAGAGGGTGGAGGTGTGAGAGGGTGGAGGCGTGAGAGGCCGGAGGGGTGAGAGGGTGGAGGTGTGAGAGGATGGAGGTGTGAGAGGGTGGAGGGGTGAGAGGGTGGTGGTGTGAGAGGGTGGTGGTGTGAGAGGGCGGAGGTGTGAGAGGGTGGAGGGGTGAGAGGGTGGTGGTGGTAGAGGATGGAGGTGTGAGAGGGTGGAGGTGTGAGAGGGTGGTGGTGGTACAGGGTGGAGGCGTGAGAGGGTGGTGGTGGTAGAGGGTGGAGGTGTGAGAGGGTGGTGCTGGTAGAGGGTGGAGGTGTGCGAGGGTGGAAGTGTGAGAGGGTGGAGGTGTGTGAGGGTGGTAGAGGGTGGAGGTGTGAGAGGGTGGAGGTGTGAGAGGGTGGAGGTGGTAGAGGATGGATGTGTGAGAGGGTGGATGTGTGAGAGGGTGGACGGGTGAGAGGTGGGGGGTGAGAGGGTGGAGGTGTGAGAGGGTGGAGGGGTGGTGGTGTGAGAGGGTGGTGGTGTCAGAGGGCGGAGGTGTGAGAGGGTGGTGGTGTGAGAGGGTGGTGGTGTGAGAGGGCGGAGGTGTGAGTGGGTGGAGGTGTGAGAGGGTGGTGGGGGTAGAGGTTGGGGGTGTGAAAGTGTGGAGGTGTGAGAGGGTGGTGGTGCGAGAGTGTGGAGGTGTGAGAGGGTGGAGGTGTGAGAGGGTGGTGGTGGTAGAGATTGGAGGTGTGAGAGGGTGGAGGTGTGAGAGGGTGGTGGTGCGAGAGGGTGGAGGTGTGAGAGGGTGGAGGGGTGAGAGGGTGGTGGTGTGAGAGGGTGGTGGTGTGAGAGGGTGGATAATAATAATACAGTTTATTTCCACCGACAGTGGTTATTCTTCTTACATAGTATTTACAAATATAATTATATACAGTTGGGGGTTAGTGTTTTCAAAGTAGATACACTATAGGAACTAATACATAATTTAGTGTTACATGCAGTAGACAATTGTACAATTCATTGATACATGTGTTGTTAGTTGTGTATTCAGGCCAGGTGTGACGGACTAAGCTGTTTAATTACAAATACACCGCACCAAGTAGGTCAGCGCAGATCTATGTAGATTAAGAGGGCAGATAAGCCTGCGGAAGTGTTCCCAGGGATCGTGAAGCCCCTTGGAAAGTGGTGTCAACTAGTGCAACGGCCTGCAAGCTGAAAAGGCAGCCAGTCAAGACCCACAACAACTTCAGCACCTTGGCTGATGAGAGTGATGGCGATGAAGTGGCGATCATCGAGGCAGTGAGAGGGGAGGGGGGGGAGTCTGCTGCTGTTGCTGCAACAACTGCTGCTACACGCCGACAAAAGGCAAAAGCTAAGTCTGTTTTCATTGTCGGTGATTCATTGGTTAGATACCTTGGCAGGGCAACAAACACTCAGGTTGGTAAAGTTGTCTGCGTGCCTGGTGCCGGAGTCGGGAGGGTGGCTGAGAAGATAGATGCTGTCATGGAAGTGAGTGGGGAGGACCCCATCATCTTCCTCAACGCAGGGAGCAACGACATATGGAGATGCAGGACTGAGGAGTTGCTCTCCAAGTATCAGGAAATGTTGGAGAGGATCAAGGAAAAAGGTGGAGTTCCTGTGGTAAACAGTATCCTGCCTAGAAGAGGGGTAAGGAAGGAATGGTCCTCCAGGGCTATTGGTGTAAATAGCCGGCTGGAGAAGTATTGTAAGGCAAATACTATTCCATTCCTGGATAACTGGTCCCTCTTTTATGGTAAGGATGAACTGTATGCCCAGGATGGAGTACATCTCTCTCGACTAGGAGTTTCGACCTTGGCCAGCTCACTCGACAAGATTGTTGCGGGGTTTCGTTAAAAAAACCTGGGTGTGTAAGTAAAATACTATCTCCATATGGAGCAGGTACTTCATGTGACAAACCAGTGAGTAAAATAGAAATAATCAGTCAAGATAGTGCGGATATAGTGATGTGTAATAGTAGTATCGATAACACTACACATGTAACTGATAGTAAAGATGAGAATACTGATAGAGTAGAATTTGCGTCTAGAGCTAGTAGTTCAACAGGAAATAATAAGTTAGCTAAACACAATAGAAAATTAGTTGCAAATAAAAGTAATAGGTTGAGGGTATATTATACAAATTGTAGGAGTTTATGTAACAAAATGAACGAACTTAGAGCACTCGTTAGCACAGAAAATATAGACATAATAGCGCTAACTGAAACGTGGATTAATACAGAATCTAGGCATTTTTTAGCAGAATTTGATATTCCAGGATATAGTTTGTTTAAATATGACCGAACAAGTAGGAGGGGCGGGGGTATAGCAGTGTTTGTCAGGAGTACATTAAAAAGATGCATTAAATCAGGTATTAGACTAAATAATGATAATGAAAGTGTTTGGGTAGAGGTTAACGAAGGTAGTGAGACCATAGTTATTGGAGTTATATATAGACCGCCTAATATGAGTAGAAATGGCGGAAAATCGTTATGGGAGGAAATTAAAATAGCATCAAGGTTTAGCAATGTGTGCATTATGGGGGATTTTAATTTTCCGAACATTGATTGGCAGCACCAAATAGGCGACTCCGATTCAGTAGAGTTTATAGAGGTAGTACAAGATAGTTTTTTATTTCAATTCATAGATACGCCGACTAGAGGTATTAATATTCTTGATTTAGTTTTCAGTAACAATGAACATATGATAAATAATGTAGAGATTGGTGACCACCTAGGAAATAGCGATCATAAATCTATTTATTTTAATATACAATGGACAGGGAATGCTAAAGAGAATACGACACTTATCCCAGATTTCAGAAAAGCCGATTATGGTGGGCTAAGAAGAGACTTAAGGGTGGACCCTATTGTTAAGCGATTAAGTCAGGATATGCCAGAGTTAAACTTGCCACCTACATATAACCAGTTTATTGCTTCACTCCACAATGCTCAAAATAAATATATCCCTAAAAGAAGATTTAGATCGACGCAGAACCAACCAAAATGGATGACTAATAAGCTAATAGATCTTATAGGAAAAAAGAAAGGAATATATCGAAAAATAAAGAAAGGTGAAAATCATTTACATATATACTATCAGACTCTATCAAGACAGGTCAAAAAGGAAATCAGGAAAGCAAAAAGAAATTATGAAATAAGGATAGCCAGCGACTCAAAAAATAACCCTAAAGCTTTTTACCAACTATATAAATCTAAAGTTAGAGATGTAATAGGCCCCCTAAAAACTTCAATAGGAGAAATAACAGAAAATGATTTAGAAATGTGCAGTACATTAAATAGTCAGTTTCTTTCCGTTTTCACTAATGAAAATTTGGCACAGATTCCAGAAGTCAATATGGTATATAGTGATAGTATAGAAAATATGTTAAGTACAGTTAGTATAAGTAGAAATGATGTGCTTAAGGAAATTGACAGACTGAAACCTCAAAAATCGCCTGGTCCTGACGAGGTATATGCTAGAGTATTAAAAGAATGCAGAGATGAGTTAAGTAGTCCATTAGCATTTATATTTAACAAGTCATTAGAAACAGGTTTAGTTCCAGAAGCTTGGAAGCTTGCAAATGTAGTTCCGATCTTCAAAAAAGGTGATAAATCGATAGCATCCAATTACCGTCCCATTAGTCTCACATCAATCATAGGAAAGTTGCTAGAGTCTATTATTGCTAGGAAAATTAGAAGCCACTTAGTAAAATTTAACTTAATAAATTCTTCTCAGCATGGATTCACTCAGGGACGTTCTTGCCTTACTAATTTGCTTAGCTTTTCTCAGAGGTATATGAAGCAGTAGATAGTGACAAGTCAGATGATATTATATATTTAGATTTCAGTAAAGCTTTCGACAGAGTCCCTCATGAGAGATTGATGAGAAAGGTTGAGGCACATGGAATAGGAGGATCGTTGTTGGGATGGATTAGGTCATGGCTAATTGGTAGGAAACAGAGAGTCAGCATAAATGGTACCAAGTCAGAGTGGGGAGCAGTCAAAAGTGGTGTCCCCCAGGGATCGGTATTAGGTCCCCTGTTGTTTCTTATATACATAAATGACCTAGATTTAGGTATAACTAGTAGGATAAGTAAATTCGCAGACGATACTAAAATGGGGAGATCAATTGATTCAGATAGCGATATAGAGTGCCTCCAAAGGGATCTAGATACCTTACATGAATGGTCAGTAAATTGGCAGATGAAGTTTAACATTGACAAATGCAAGGTATTAAAGATAGGGAAGATGCAAACAAATGTTAAATATAAACTAGCTAATTTAGAATTAGAAAATTCAGACTGCGAGAAAGATCTAGGTGTGTTTGTTAGCAATGATTTGAAGCCTAGAAAACAGTGTATAAGCGTTCGTAATAAGGCAAACAGGATTCTCGGGTTCATCTCTAGGAGTGTGAGTAACAGAACTGCTGATGTTATCTTAAAACTTTACTTGTCATTAGTGAGACCCCATATGGATTATGCTGTCCAATTTTGGTGTCCTTATTACAGAATGGACATAGATTCATTGGAGAGAATTCAGCGTAGAATGACAAAAATTATCCATAATATTAGAAATTTTCCGTTTGAAGATAGGTTGAAGAAATTAGGTTTACATTCGTTAGAGAGACGCAGAGTTAGAGGGGATATGATAGAGGTGTTCAAGTGGGTTAGTGGGATTAACAAAGGGGACATGACAAATGTACTAAAGCTCAGTGATAGCGAAAGAACTCGTACCAATGGTTTCAAATTAGATAAATTTCGTTTCAGAAAAGATATAGGCAAATATTGGTTTGGTAACAGAGTTGTAGATGGGTGGAATAGGCTACCAAGTGATATAGTGGGATCAAGAACGATAGGGAGCTTTAAGAAAAAATTGGATAAGCATATGGACGAGAAGGGTTGGGTGTGAAGGGGGATCAGCCGGGTTGGGCCAATCAGCGCTCTGCAGACCCCCGTAATCCTGCGTTAATCTCTAACCGGTTTGGTAAGATGATCCTCAGGGTATTAGAGTGTTGAGCCTATAATTGGGCTTTGTAATTGGGGTTGTGTGGGACAGGGATCTGCCTTGCTTAGGCCAATCGGCTTTCTGCAGACTCCCATTTTCTTATGTTCTTATGTTCTTATGTTAGCCCTTGCACCTGGCTCAGGGTAGGACATCTTCATATAGCCTATCTAAATACATTAACTATTTAGAATACCTACTGCTAAGAATATATGACTTACTGTATATTAGTGAAACAATTATAATAATTATTAGGGCAAGAGAGTGTTCCTACATTGTATTGACATATCATATAGGTTGCATATCCTTAATCTAACACATTCCATTTTCGGAGCACAACAATGGAAAGTTCTCTTTAGTACAGTATTATATGTTTACATAAGAACATAACAGTGTATACAATTAAAATTAAAATTTAAAGACCTGCTGTTTAACTAAGACATACCCGGTACTGGAGAGAGAGAGAGAGAGAAGATGAAAGCGCGGGGGATTATGAGGGATTAAAGTAGATGTGGGAATCAGACGGAGAGAGATTAAGGATTTAGAGAGAGAGAGATATATACATACATAATTATACATACATACACACATATATACGTACACACATATACATACACATACATACATATATATATATAGAGAGGGTCATGTCTAAAGATTTCTTTTGAAACATTAATTTAATCATAAGCAGAGTTTAGCAGCAAGGTTTTAACATTAGTCTTAAAGGTTCCTAGGCTACTGGAAGTTTTTACATTAACTGGGAGTTTGTTCCAAAGTACAGGTCCTCTTACCGTTATTTTGTTTTGCCCTATGTTAGTTTGAACATTTGGAATAAAAAGCGTATTTTGTTGTCACGTTGTGCTAGCTGTTACATTGAATACTGTGGGTAGACTTAGTAGATAATCTGGGTAAAGCTTATTTAAGTATTTGAAAATAACTATTAGTGTGTCATGCGTTATTTTATCTTTAATATTTAACCATCTTAGTTCCTTTAATATAGGAGTGACATGATCAAACTTTTTTGACTTACCGTCAGCCACTTTAGCAGCAAAATTCTGAAGTTTTTGCACTCTGGATATTCGGGTGGCATTTGATGAATCCCAAATTACACTACAATAATTTATTATACTTAGCACTAGTGTTTGTACAACGATTGTTCTAGTTGATTTGTCAAAGTGATCTTTTATTTTATTGATATACATAAGTGTCCCTACTACTTTTGTACTCATTTCACTAATGTGGACATCAAAGTTTATATGTCTATCAAAATATATGCCTAGATTTTTTACATGAGTGGTAGGTTCAATAGTGCTGTCATCAAGGTGTATGGTGGCATTACTGGGTATTTTTTAAAGTACCTGACGAGTGCCTATGAATATCCATTGGGTTTTATCAGCGTTCATCATTAATCCATTATGTATAAAATATAGTCTCAGTTTTTGTAGTATTTCTTCCGTTTTAGTAATTAGATTGCCAAAATTATTTACCGAGTCACTGAGTAGAAGTTGTGTGTCATCGGCATATTGTACTAGTGTACAGTCTTTGATATATTTAATATAAGAATATAGGAACATAAGCATGTCATTTACGAATATAATAAACAATAATGGAACTAAATTGATCCTTGAGGAACACCGTATGTTACCGGTACTGGTAATTTTGAGGATAGTATGTTATTCATAAGAACTGATTGCGATCTTTCAGTTAAGGTATCTATGGGTAGCCTTAGATAAGATTAGGATGAAGGGTGGGATTCCCATTGCTTGCTCTATCTTGCCAAGAAGAGGTGTCAGACGTGAATGGTTGTCCAGAGCAATTGGTTTTAATTGCTGGCTGGCAAAGCTGTGCAAAGAGTTGTCATTACCATTCATAGACAACTGGAGCCTCTACTACGGTAACGATAGCTTGTACGCAAGGGACGGGGTGCATTTAAGTAGGAAAGGGATAGGGATGCTAGGAAAGTTAGTTGATAGAGCAGTTGAGGTGGGGTTTTAAATTGGAACTGCCCCATCAAAAGAAAACAAAATAAATTAGGTGATAGAAAAAATAGTCAGGAAAGGAAATTAGATGTTATTAATAACAGTGAAACAATAGGTGGCAATGCAGTAATAGAAGTTAGTCATATAAATAGTGGTACAATATCTACCTTAGTACAAGATAATAACAACAGTCAAATAGATACTAATAGAAGAAAAGAAGGTCCACCAGACACCAGTAAAAGAAATACATTGAAATTATATTACACAAACTGTAGGAGTTTATGTAATAAAATGGACGAACTTAGAGCACTTGTTAGCAATGAAAATATAGACATAATAGCGCTTACTGAAACATGGATTAATACAGAATCCAAGCATTTTTTAGCAGAATTTGATATGCCAGGATATAGTTTGTTTAAATATGACCGAACAAGTAGGAGGGGCGGCGGTATAGCAGTGTTTGTCAGGAGTTCATTAAAATGCTGTACTAAATCAGGTATTAGGCTAAATAATGATAACGAAAGTGTTTGGGTAGAGGTTAGCGAAGGTAGCGAGACCATAGTTATTGGAGTAATTTATAGACCACCAAATATGAGTAGAAATGAAGGCAAATCTTTATGGCAGGAAGTGAAAATAGCATCAAGATTTTGCAATGTGTGCATTATGGGGGATTTCAATTTTCCGAATATAGATTGGCAGCATCAGATCGGCGACTCAGATTCTGAGGAGTTTATTGAGGCGGTACAAGATAGTTTTTATTTCAATTCATTGACTCGCCGACTAGAGGTAATAATATCCTTGATTTAGATCTCAGTAATAATGAACATATGATAAATAATGTTGAGATAGGGGACCAACTATGAAATAGTGATCACGAATCTATTTATTTTAATATACAATGGACAGGAAATGTTAAAGAGAATCCGTCACTTATCCCAGATTTCAGAAAAGCCAATTATGGTGGGATAAGAAGAGCCTTAAGGGTGGACCCTATTGTTAAACAATTAAGTCAGCATAAGCCAGAGTTAAGCTTGACAGCTACATATGAACAGTTTATTTCTTCACTTCACAATGCACAAAAAAAATATATCCCCAAAAGAAGATTTAGATCGATACAGAACCAACCAAAATGGATGAATAATAAACTAATAGATCTTATAGGAAAAAGGAAAGGAATATATAGAAAAATTAAGAAAGGCAAAACTCACATACTTATTTACTATCAGACTCTATCAAGACAGGTCAAAAAGGAAATTAGGACAGCAAAAAGAAATTATGAAATAAGGATAGCCAACGACTCAAAGAATAACCCTAAAGCTTTTTACCAACTATATAAATCTAAAGTTAGAACTGTAATAGGCCCCTTAAAACTTCGATAGGAGAAATGACAGAAAATGATTTAGAAATGTGCAGTACATTAAATAGTCAGTTTCTATCCGTTTCCACTAATGAAAATTTGGCACAGATTCCAGAAGTCAGTAAGGTATATAGCGATAGTATAGAAAATAGGTTAAGTACGATTACTATAAGTAGAAATTATGTGCTTAAGGAAATTGACAGACTGAAGCCTCAGAAATCACCTGGTCCTGATGAGGTATATGCTAGAGTATTAAAAGAATGCAGAGATGAGTTAAGTTACCCATTAACCTGCCTGACCTTTGCTGAGTGAGGACCTGTCCCTAGTGACTCCCAGTGAATTATCTTTGCCCATAGTGTGGTGATAGTATTAACGCTTTCTTAAAATGGCTGGTGTTGACGAGATTGCTACCTCCTCTAATATTCTCCAGCTTTGTCTTGCTTTGCAAGAAAGGCTGGAGAATGTGGAGAGGGAGGTGCAGTCTCTCAAAGACGAGAATTTGGCCTTAAAGCTGACTTTGGCTGACAAGAAAAGTGAGGATAGTGCAACTGCTGTTAGGGATCGTGATGCTCCCTGGACAGTTGTTCCAACAAGTGCAACAACCTGCACATTTCTACGGCGGCCAGTTGCCCTCAGCAACAAGTTCATCACCTTGGATGACGAATGTGATGGTGAGGTTGCGAGTGCTTCCTTCGGCGAGGAAACCAGGAGAAAGGTAAGTAAGTTGCCTCCAAACACAGAGAATGCTGTGACTGCTGCCCCCCCAGGAGTACCTTCAACTGCTGCCCCAGGAGTTCCTGCCGCTGCCGCAGCTGCTACCAAGTCATCGACAAGGAGAGGCAAGTCCTTCTCAATTGTTGGGGACTCCATGGTCAGACACTTAGCTAGGTCCACCTATACTGATATTAGGAAGCTTGTCTGTCTGCCTGGTGCCGGGGTTGGGAAGGTGTTAGAGGAAATTGATTACATCATGAAAGATATTGGAGATAGCCCCATTATCTGTCTCAGTACAGGGAGCAATGATGTTGGTAAAGGTAGGACGGAAGTACTGCTTCGGCAGTACAGGGAGGTGTTAGATAAAGTTAGGAGGAAGGGAGGCATACCTGTAGTATCTTGCCACGGAGAGGGGTCAGCAAGGAATGGTTATCTAGGGCAATTGGTATCAATTGTCGGCTGGAAAAATACTGTAATGCAAATGCAATACCATTCCTTGATAACTGGACCCGTTTCTATGGTAAAAATCAGTTGTACGCACAGGACGGGGTTCATCTTTCTCGGCTAGGGGTGGCAAATTTAGCTAGGTCAATAGATAGGATTGTCGCGGGGTTTCGCTGAAAATAAAGCCTGAGAATATGAGTAAGAATAATTGTCTAGATACGGTAAATTGCCGTACTGGTACATCAGATAGGAATAGAAAATATCAGTCACAGGATTTTAATTCTACTGCTAGTAGAAATAATGAAGGTGTAACAGAAGATGGGAATTCAGTTAGAAATAAAGGTAAATCCGATACCAGTAAAATAAATTCATTGCGATTATATTATACAAACTGTAGGAGTTTATGTAACAAAATGGATGAACTTAGAGCACTTGTTAGCAACGAAAATATAGACATAATAGCGCTAACTGAAACGTGGATTAATACAGAAACCAGGCATTTTTTAGCAGAATTTGATATACCAGGATATAGTTTGTTTAAATATGACCGAACATGTAAGAGGGGTGGCGGTATAGCAGTGTTTGTCAGGAGTACATTAAAAAGTTGAATTAAATCAGGTATTAGACTAAATAACGATAATGAAAGTGTTTGGGTAGAGGTTAACGAAGGTAGTGAGACCATAGTTATTGGAGTTATATATAGACCGCCAAATATGAGTAGAAATGACGGAACGTCATTATGGGAGGAAATTAAAATGGCATCAAGATTTAGCAATGTGTGCATTATGGGGGATTTTAATTTTCCGAATATAGATTGGCAGCATCAAATAGGAGACTCTGATTCTGAGGAGTTTATAGAGGTAGTACAAGATAGTTTTTTATTTCAATTCATAGATACGCCGACTAGAGGTAATAATATTCTCGATTTAGTTTTGGGTAACAATGAACATATGGTAAATAATGTAGAGATAGGGGACCACCTAGGAAATAGTGACCACAATTCTGTGTATTTTAATATTCAATGGAAAGGTAATACCAGAGAGAATACAACATTAATACCTGACTTCAGAAAAGCCAATTATGGGGGGTTAAGAAGAGCCCTATTAGCTGACCCTATGGTCAAAAAATTAAGTCGATCCAGGTGTCCAAATGAGTGTACCCCTTCTCAGGCACCTGTCATCTCAAGTCAGGAAGAGACGTCAACCTTGGTAGATACATACGATGATTTTATCGAGTCAGTATTCAATGCACAAAATAAATACATCCCCAAAAGAAAATTTAGATCAACACAGAACCAACCAAAATGGATGAATAATAGACTATTAGATCTTCTAGGACAAAAGAGAGGAATATATAGAAAAATTAGGAAAGGCGAAATTCACCTACTTGCTTACTATCAGAATCTATCAAGACAGGTAAAAAAGGATATTAGGAAAGAAAAAGAAATTATGAAATTAAGGTTGCCAATGACTCAAAAAATAATCCTAAAGCTTTTTACCAACTATATAAATCCAAGGTTAGAGATGTAATTGGTCCCCTTAAAACTTCGATAGGAGAAATGACAGAAAATGATTTAGAAATGTGCAGTACATTAAATAGTCAATTTCTTTCCGTTTTCACTAATGAAAATTTGGCACAGTTTCCAGAAGTCCGTAAGGTATATAGCGATAGTATAGAAAATAGGTTAAGTACGATTACTATAAGTAGAAATGATGTGCTAAAGGAAATTGACAGACTGAAACCTCAGAAATCGCCTGGTCCTGATGAAGTATATGCTAGAGTATTAAAAGAATGTAGGGATGAGTTAAGTTACCCATTAACAAAATTATTTAACAAGTCATTGGAGACGTATAGTTCCAGAAGCTTGGAAGCTTGCAAACGTAGTTCCGATCTTCAAAAAAGGTGACAAATCAATAGCATCCAATTACCGTCCCATTAGTCTTACATCAATCATAGGAAAGCTACTAGAGTCAATTATTGCTAGTAAAATTAGAAACCACTTAGATACATTTAATTTAATCAATTCTTCTCAGCATGGATTCACTCAGGGACGTTCTTGCCTTACTAATTTGCTTAGTTTTTTCTCAGAGGTATATGAAGCAGTAGATAATGACAAGTCATATGATATAATATATTTAGATTTCAGTAAAGCTTTCGACAGAGTCCCCCATGAGAGATTGATGAGAAAGGTTGAGGCGCATGGAATAGGTGGGGCGTTGTTGGGATGGATTAGGTCATGGCTAATTGGTAGGAAGCAGAGAGTCAGCATAAATGGTACGAAGTCAGAATGGGGAGCAGTCAAAAGTGGTGTCCCCCAGGGATCTGTATTAGGTCCTCTGTTGTTTGTTATATACATAAATGACCTTGATTTAGGTATAACTAGTAGGATAAGTAAATTTGCAGACGATACCAAAATGGGGAGAACAATTGATTCAGATAGAGATATAGAGTGCCTCCAAAGGGATCTAGATACCTTACACGAATGGTCAGTAAATTGGCAGATGAAGTTTAACATTGACAAATGCAAGGTATTAAAGATAGGGAAGATGCATACAAATGTTAAATATAAACTAGCTAATTTAGAATTAGAAAATTCAGACTGCGAGAAAGATCTAGGTGTGTTTGTTAGCAATGATTTGAAGCCTAGAAAACAGTGTATAGGCGTTCGTAATAAGGCAAACAGGATTCTCGGGTTCATCTCTTGGAGTGTGAGTAACAGAACTGCTGATGTTATCTTAAAACTTTACTTGTCATTAGTGAGACCCCATATGGATTATACTGTCCAATTTTGGTGTCCTTATTACAGAATGGACATAGATTCATTGGAGAGAGTACAGCGTAGAATAACAAAAATGATCCATAATATTAGAAATCTTCCGTATGAAGAAAGGTTGAAGAAATTAGGTTTACATTCGTTAGAGAGACGCAGAGTTAGAGGGGATATGATAGAGGTGTTCAAGTGGGTTAGTGGGATTAACAAAGGGGACATGACAAATGTACTAAAGCTCAGTGATAGCGAAAGAACTCGTACCAATGGTTTCAAATTAGATAAATTTCGTTTCAGAAAATATATAGGCAAATATTGGTTTGGTAACAGAGTTGTAGATGGGTGGAATGGACTACCAAGTGCTATAGTGGGATCTAAAACTGTAGGGAGCTTTAAGATAAAATTGGATAAGCATATGGACGAGAAGGGTTGGGTGTGAAGGGGGATCAGCCGGGTTGGGCCAATCAGCGCTCTGCAGACCCCCATAATCCTGCGTTAATCTCTAACCGTTTTGGTAAGATGATCCTCAGGGTATTAGAGTGTTGAGCCTATAATTGGGCATTGTAATTGATTTGGGGTTGTGTGGGACAGGGATCTGCCTTGCTTAGGCCAATCGGCTTTCTGCAGACTCCCATTTTCTTATGTTATTATGTTCTTATTAACATTTCTTTTTAACAAGTCATTAGAAACAGGTATAGTTCCAGAAGCTTGGAAGCTTGCAAATGTAGTTCCGATCTTCAAAAAAAGGTGATAAATCCATAGCATCAAATTATCGTCCCATTAGTCTCACTTCAATCATAGGAAAGCTACTAGAGTCAATTATTGCTAGGAAAATGAGAAACCACTTAGAAACATTTAACTTAATCAATTCTTCTCAGCATGGATTCACTCAGGGACGTTCTTGCCTTACTAATTTGCTTAGCTTTTTCTCAGAGGTATATGAAGCAGTATATAATGACAAATCATATGATATTATATATTTAGATTTCAGTAAATCTTTCGACAGAGTCCCTCATGAGAGATTGATGAGAAAGGTTGAGGCACATGGAATAGGTGGGGCGTTGTTAGGATGGATTAGGTCATGGCTAATTGGTAGGAAGCAGAGAGTCAGCATAAATGGTACTAAGTCAGAGTGGGGTTCAGTCAAGAGTGGTGTCCCCCAGGGATCTGTATTGGGTCCTCTGTTATTTAGCATATACATAAATGACCTTGGTTTAGGTATAACTAGTAGGATAAGTAAACTCGCAGACGATACCAAAATAGGGAGACCAATAGATTCAGATAGCAACATAGAGTGCCTCCAAAGGGATCTAGATACCTTTCACGAATGGTCAGTAAAGTGGCAGATGAATTTTAACATTGACAAATGCAAGGTATTAAAGATAGGGAAGATGAATTTTAATGCAAAATATAAACTAGCTAATGCTGAATTAGAAAACTCAGACTGCGAGAAAAATGTGGGTGTGTTTGTTAGCAACGATTTGAAACCTAGAAAACAGTGTATAAGCGTACGTAACAAGGCAAACAGGATTCTGGGGTTCATCTCAAGGAGTGTGAGTAACAGAACTGCCGATGTTATCTTGAAACTTTACTTGTCATTAGTAAGACCTCATATGGATTATGCTGTCCAATTTTGGTGTCCTTATTACAGAATGGATTTAGATTAATTGGAGAGAGTACAGCGAAGAATGACAAAAATTATTCATAATATTAGAAATCTACCATATGAAGAAAGGTTGAACAAATTAGGCTTACATTCGTTAGAAAGACGCAGAGTTAGAGGGGATATGATAGAAGTGTTCAAGTGGTTCAGTGGGGTAAATAAAGGAGACATGACAAATGTACTGAAGCTCAGTGATAGCGAAAGAACTCGAACAAATGGTTATAAATTAGATAAATTTCGTTTCAGAAAAGATATAGGCAAATATTGGTTTGGTAACAGAGTTGTAGATGGGTGGAATAGGCTACCAAGTGATATAGTGGGATCAAGAACGATAGGGAGTTTTAAGATCAAATTAGATAGGCATATGGACGAGATGGGTTGGGTGTGAGGGGGATCTACCAGGTGTGGGCCAATCGGTGCTCAGCAGACCCCCGTTATCTTGTGTTAATCTCTGACCGTTTTGGTGGGGTCAGTACTCAAGGTATTAGTGAGTTGGGCCTATAATTGGGCCTTGTAATTGGGGTTGGGTGTGACAGGGATCTGCCTTGTATGGGCCGATCGGCTTTTTGCAGACTCCCATTGTTTATGTTCTTATGTTCTTATATCTTCTAAACCAGAATGGGTTAACTTTGAATTTAATAAGTTTATTTATAAGGGTGTTATTATGGACACTGTCAAATGTTTTAGAGGGGTCACACAAGGTTAGCAAAGATACTTTTTTTTTATCCATATTATTATGTATTGCTTTAGTGACAACTGTAAGGGCCGTTTCGGTGGATAATTTTTGTCGGAATCCATGTTGGCATATTGAGAGTAGTTTATTAGTTTCTAGGAAATTTGATAGTTGATTAGCGAACAAAAATTCGAGTATTTTTGAAAAATTGGGAGTAATGAGATTGGTCGGTAATTAGTGGCGTCATTATTATCTCCGCTCTTAAAAAGGGGGGTGACGATAGCGTGCTTCCATACCGTAGGAAAAATACCAGTGACAATGGAGGTGTAAATAATGATTGTAAGGTAAGAAGCTATAACAGGTAATGAATCTTTAATGAATCGGAGAGAAATGTTATCACACCCAAAAGATTTAGTATTACGTAGGTGCTTTATTGTTAAGATAATTGTGTTTGTATCTACGGGTTGGGGAAGAAAATGGGAGGAGAGATCGTTATTGTTATTGTTATTTTTATTATCGGCTGTCGAATCTTGGATATAATTTAGGGATGCCCTGGTTTTTTCATATGTCCTTTTTCCGAGGTTTGCAAAGAAAGCATTGAAATGTTCGGCGTTGGATTGCTCAAAATCAGTTGGTGAGGCGTTGGATTTGGATTTGGAGGGGGGAACTAATGATTTTACAATTTTCCAAGTAGAGGCAATATTGTTTTTTGAGTTTAAGAGTTCATTATGATAGTCTTTCTTTGTTGTTACTATAAGTTTTGTAACTTGTTTTTTAAGGTTTTTGTAAAGACTCTGTAATGTTGTGTTATACCTGTCTTCTTTTAAGTTCTTATGTGCTACATTTTTGGCTTTTATGGCTTCTTTAATTGGGTCATTCATCCAGGGGGCGGGGGGCCTACTAATGTCTCTGGTAACTATAGGGGCACAGTGCTCTAGACTTTGATTTAAGATTGATGTTAATATATTAACTTGCTCATTTACATCGTCTGTGTGGTGTATTCTGTTAATATTGTTTATATTGCTAAGAATATGCTGACAGAATGTGTCGCTGCTGTATTTTTTAATTCTCGAATTGATCTTACAGTAGGCGAAAATTTGGGCTTACTGATATTTATTGTAGCGGTTATCAGGTCATGGTCAGCGATAGGATGAGGAATTACGTCGGAGTTTAGTGCTATGTCGGGTTTATTGGTAATAATTACATCAAGTAGGGTGGCAGAGTTGGGGGTGATTCGAGGGATGGAGGGGTTAGGTATATGATGGTGTGACAGGGGGTAGGTATATGATGGCGTGAGAGGGTGGAGATATATGATGGTGTGGGAGGGTGGAGGGTTTTTGTATAATTATGATAGTCTGAGAGGGGGGAGGTTTATGATGGTGTGAGAGGGTGTAGGGTGGAGGTATATGATGGTGTGGGAGGGTGTAGGTGTGAGTAGGTGGAGGGTAGAGGTATTATATAGGTATGTACAGTTTCCCACATAAGTTCTGTTCCTTTCCGTGATCCTATACATGGAAATAAAATGCACATGATTGAATTACGTGTGTTGTTTCTTATACAGTGGTTAACTCATTTGAATAGTCAACTGATAATCAAAAGAAACCACACTCGCACTTCACTTCATATTATTTTACTTTCATACATAAGATCACGACGAGGAACAAAACTTATGTGGGCAACTGTACATTGTTGGTACACACGGATGCCATAATATTATTCTCTAGCCCACTCATAAAATAATCGAGGACCCTCCATGATTTTCTGTTTTCATTATGAGTATATGGATAGCCTTTTTTATTAAACATGTTTTTTAATAAATAGTGTATATAGTCTTGTAGTTCACAGCCAGAAAATTTATCTATCTATCTATATGCTCAGGCCCAATCCCCATTTTGGGGGTAGACGACTCAAGACAGAGCAAGAACAGGGAAAACACAAAAACAACATAAACCAACAAATAAACACAGATAAAAAGCACAAACTCACACACATCCAGGTCACCCAGGAGAAAGACCCAGAGACCAGGGTCACCAAGGTCGCTCCAGCACTCCCCCGGCCCCCGACCACCCGGAGAGGTTCCGATCTCGGCAGGCAGACATGCAGCGGAGCCAAAGCCACAAGCCCTCCCACCACACTTCCAGGCGCACCCTTCATATTAATCGTCTCCCCGGGCCAGGTGCCTGATGGACTATTATCTAGTCCAACTTGCGCCTTACTCCAAAAACGAGACAGAGGCCAGAAAATTAGTTTCGTAAATTCGTTTCCAGATATATACTTCCATAAGAGGTGAAAACAGATAGATCATTTAGGAATATGTCGTGAATATTTCGAAGGACCTGTGAATACAAAAAATACAGATACAAAATTAAAATACGGGGAGAATAAGCAGTGAGAACAAATAAATAGTTGAGAAATATTTCTGGAATATTTCGAAGCACCTCTAAATGAACAAGGAAATATGAGAGTTGGCAAATATTCGTCAGGGAGGATTGAAGCCTATGGGCACAGAACATTCGAAGAGGGAGAAGTGAGGAAAGTGGATGATAACTGGATGTATGCAGTCCACAACATAGTTAAAGGTACACCAATTCCACACTTGGAACCTTTAATGGCATGTTTTCTGGAGCCCCTTCTTCCTCATGTTTAATTACCCCATACATTTTGAATGTTAAGTCTTTCGTTCCATTAGCTTGGCGATTATAAAAACTATCGTGCAATGCCTTTTGGTGTCAATTATTTACTTGCGAGTGACTTTAAGCCTGCAGTTTTGGAGGAACCGGCCTTCGGCTTGAACAAAAAAATCGAATAATGTGCATTTTTTTTTTTTAAAGCTTGATAGAGGGGTATGGAGGAAACAAACCTAAATAATGAATAGCTAAATTTATAAACAGAAAACAGCAGCAAGGATTTCTGCAGTACAAAAGACAAGACCCCAACCAGGAAAACTTTTGGGAGTTTGGATTAAAATGCAAAACGCGTGTGACCCCGAATAATGTGTGTGTCAGCTGGGTCTGATATGAGCGGGGTCACTTTATACATTCTCACTCGATGAAGACTTTCTTTTCTGTTATATCAACTCTGCGTAAGCAGAGTGGTATCCCCCAACCCCTATAGTGGCACCCTACAAGCCGAATAGTCCCCCGTCCGTATGTCTGTCTGTCTGTCTGGAAACTCTTATACTATTCAACGGATTTTCACCAAACTACACACGAACGTTTGGTGGGTCAATGCGACGGTCAGTCAAACAATTTGTTTGAATTAATTCAATAGTTATAATACTATTATAGGTAGTCCCCTCCTCTTCCACACACACCCGCAGTGGCCAACCCCCTAAAGGGCCTAAAGGATCCCCCCCCCCCCCCAACCACCAACTCTCCCCCATCACCGGCAATCCCTGTGTCTGTATGCTGGAGTGTGTGTGTGTGTGTGGCCAACGAGACTGAACACCATGAGGGGTAACCTAGCAAAATGAGTGATACCTGAGTGTACGATAACTTTCGTACTTTCGTTGTTGTTGTTGTCGTTGTTGTAGAGCTCACGCCGCGTCCATACGCTTGATGGCGTTAGTGTCGATCTGCATCGTCTGCATGTCATCAGCTTAGCTATATAATTAGGCAATGCATAACGTTTGAGCTTGAAATGCACACACACATAAGTTTGGATTCCCATTTAAGATAACTATCGTAATAATATAGATAAATTATGTTGGGAGACGAATAAAATAATGTTGACAAATAAGAACCATTCATTTCAGCAGACGACAGACGGACTCACGGAGGTAGGGCTGATGTTGATGTTAAGTTAATATTTTCTTTATCTCTCCTGAAAGAGGGATTAATGCTGGTCCTTATGTCTCACCGAAAACCAAGGCCCTCTCTTAGATGTATATATGAGGAAAGAAACGACCCAACAATTATAGTTTCCCTACAGCAAGTGAAAGGTAGATTTTGCTGAAGGCAGGCAATGTAAACATTAGGTTAATCGTGAAATACTCAGGGTGACGTATATCTCGATCAGTCGTTTATCTTATATCTCAATGCTGTGTATTAACATTATCCATGTTTACCTAATACTTTATTGTTTTTATCCACAGATCGGTGTAACTTGTGGATTTATGGCAGTGTTCAGCTGAGGAGTTCATACATCATATATCCATAAACTAATCTAAATGAACAGAACAATAATTATGTAGTATGTGTTATTATCCTTTAACATGTTATAATAGGGATCCGACATGAAACTAGTTTTAATTGTGTGTTAAACGCAATATATAGCATAATAATGCAGTCTTGTGGATTATAATATAATTGTGGTCACAGCTGTTTAGGATATGTTTCGTGATTATATATTCCCATTACAGACATTGTATGCAAATTATAAAGTATTCGTTGTGGTTAATTTCAATTGTTTAATGTGAGGAAATCAATTAATTATTTATAGCCTATTCTCTTACCTCGTTAAATATTTAATGACCAAATACACAATGACTAAAAAATTTAAAGTTTAAAGATAATCACCCAAGCTTTGGTTATGGCCTACCCGTACTATTGATATAATGTGGGTTAATTTGATTATAGTGCATACATAATACTCTGATGTAAACCAACTCATTCCTACAGGCTACAATTTCAATATAATGTCACTGGTCGCTATATATGAATGTTATTTCATTGGTCACTACAATACATAGGCTACTTTAACAGTCCGAAATTACGTTTTCGCAGTTAATTTTGAATATCCTGATAGTGAATACACATTTCTAATTGATTTTAATGTGTTCATTCCTCTTACAGTCATTTATGAATATAAAATGTCTTTGTAAATGCCATATACAAATGCGTAGAATCAACCTGAGCAACGCTTGATAAACATATAACTGCGAAAATGTAGTTTCGACCAGACTAGATCGAGAGGCCTAGTATCGTATATATCATGGTAGAGTAATAGACTTATTATAGTAGAGTTAATGAGGTAAATATTTTCATAACGAACAATGATAGGTAGCCTACTATCATTTGGTATGTTATATAACAGTGGCGATTCTGACATTAGTAAAGTATGTAGGGAGGATTGCTTAGCCTAAAGTAAACTATCAATATTGAATACAGTAGCTGTGTGAAGTATGAAGACAAATCCCCTAGAGTTTGTTCACTAATATTAGTACCGCGTCCATACACTAGATGGCGTTGGGTGCAGCCTCAAATCGATGCCAGACTGGCTATCTATGGTATAATTTATTTTAATGGGAGGCATAGGAAGTTTCGTATCTATCTCCCTTATACTTTCTCTGGTGTGGCCCATGGGTGCGCACACATTTTTCTGTGGCAGCAGTGATGATGATGATGGCAGTCTATGTGTGTGTGCTCCATAGGGGCACACACATCACAGAAGTGATGATAATGGTTATTATGGTACCGGTACTATATGTAGTAGTTATGGAGTTAGTGATTGTGATATTATGTTATATTGGTGATGATCTGTTATGGTGACGATAGTGTGTCCGAGTGTAGTTGTGGTGATTATGGTAATAGTTATAAAGTTGACAGTAGTGATGATGATGGTTAGTATGGTAGTGATGGTGGTGGTGATTGTGAAAGTAGTTGTCATAATGATGGTGATAATAGTAATGATGATGATTGTAAGTGCAGCCAGCACTTGAGACTATGGGTGTATGGCATCAGTGGAATGTCAGGGTGGCAACACGCTGCACTTGAGACTATGGGTGTATGGCATCAGTGTAATGTCAGGGTGGCAACACTGATGGTATAAAATAAGTACCTTATAATTAATCCTCCTAAAGTACATTCTAGGTATAATGGTGAAGGCTAATACCCTTAATATTAAATAATATATTTTTGTTTGTACATATTTGTTATAGACGCTTGGTAAATTACATACTATGTATAATAGTCAGTAATATATCGAAAATCTCGGCGACTGCCTATCGTCCAGGCTCGCTGGCTAGCCACTTTGAAGCCCTAGTTCAGTTGCTCAGATGTCCGGTTCAGGTTAAGACAACTGCATTTATGGTAAGTTGATTGTTGGATACTGTCTTCTGTATATTGTATAATTATTCATACTGTGATCAGTTGATTTGAATATATATATTGAACAATATAAAGTGCAGTAATATGATATTTGTGCATTGTAATGACGAGCTATGAACAAGTGGTCAATTATTACGTAGTTTTCGCCCGTTTGGCTTAGTCCTTTGTTCCTGGTTTTAGACTATAAGATCGGGGTTGGACTCGGTTGCCTGCCAGAGAGATTGGGCGTGCTGAGAGTCCACAGCTGGATATAATATTGGTGTGTACCATGTTATGTGTTCGTATTATATTCACATGTACAGTTGCCTACTGATCTTTGTGGAGTTTTGATCAGAATTCAGATGTTGGGCTACTGATATAATATTAAGATAACCCTTCAAACTTGAGAGTAATGTGATTGTTCATGAACTATCAAAATATAATTAAGCATATTTTGTTCTACCATTGAATCGTGGGTAACTGTCTTGTGTGCAACAGCTAATCAAACATATTGTTTAATGGATATAATCATTAATTTATGCTTACTGTGTATCGTCATAGGGATTTTGTGCAATGCTTGCAAATGAGTGATTTGTATAGAGGTAATTTGATATACTGTGCTGGATGGTAACTGTGTTGGTGGTGTGGTGGTTTGGTTGTTTGTGTTCTGGTTGTGGTGTCTCGAGTTCGAATCCCGGGAGGATCATGTACTTTCATTAAATTGTGCAAGTGCACTGGGGTTTGTAATGGAGGATTGGTGTTGGGAACTAGGTGTTCCTTAATTATGGTTTTCGTTAATAACTCATTTACTACAACTGAATATATACTATTTTTGATAGCATTACAATGTGTTCAGCTCAGATTTTATAAATATTACATCGGGTCACAAGGGAAGAGTTTAATGTATTTTAGAGGCTTAAACAAAGGAATTGTTTTAGAAGTTTTCATTCAATATAGCTTCTCTATACCTGTTTCTAAGATTAGTTAAGAAATAGTAATGAACTTTTCTATATTTGAATCTATGGTTAAATGTATACTATAGTAATGATATCTAGCAATGTGCTTTGATTGTAACTAAATGTAATTTCTACATGTGTTAGAATGTTCACCAGTAATAAATGTCAAGACTCTAGCAAACCAGTATGTATCATCCTTTATGTAAGGATTGCTTTCTAAATATTTACTTGTTTGACAGAAACGAGTATCCTGTGGCTTGAAGGTTTGAATAAAGATTGATGTGGACAAGCTTCAGGAGTTTAACTTATCCGACTGGACACAGTGCGCCTACAGTTTCAAACTTCTCCAAGAGCGCAGGCTACGACGTCCTACCCCAGGCTACTACGTCCTACCCCAGGCCATGACGTCTTACCCTACGCTACGACGTCTTACCCTACGCTACGTCTTACCCTATGCTACGACGTCTTACCCTACGCTACGACGTCTTACCCTACGCTACGACGTCCTACCCTACGCTAGGACGTCCTACCCTACGCTACGACGTCCTACTTCAAGCTATGACATCCTTCTGCAGACTACGGACGTGTTGCTCAAGCCTTCTAGTCCTAACCCAAGGATACAGCGCCCATCCCCCAACCTGCAACGTCTCTCCTCTCATCACGACCACTGCCTCTCCCATGTAATGTATGGTACATGTCATATAGTCATGTTGGTTTTATAATTATTATTATACCAGTACTGTATACATTGGGAGGAAAGTATACTTCCTTTTCATACATATATTGTGATGTGTTATGCTTCTGAAGTGCATTGGTAGATTACTGCAACCCATTACATTAGATTAATTTATTGCATTATGGAAAGGTTAACTGTTGTTGAGCTTAAAAGGGAGCTAGTTAAACTTGGTCTTGATAGTAAAGGTACAAAAGCAGCTCTTTTGGACCGTTTACGTTCTAATGTAGAAAGGGAGGGTGCTCAATCTCAACCTGATTTATATGGTCCAAAAGAAGATGGCGCAACTATTGAAGTGGGGAGGGTGTCTAATGTTGACGATTTGGTTAATCCAGAAGTAACAGTGCTTCTCAAGTTTCAAGGGTGCATAGCAGATCAAAGAGATCAGGCTATACATCCATTTCCAGTTATAGTTCTATTATGGTGACTAGGGCTATGGAAGCAGCAAAAAGGGCGGGCTTAGAAGCAAAGAAAGCTATGTTGGGAAGGAAACAGAAGATAGATGCAGAAGCATTAGGTATTCAACATGAAAAAAACTGTTTGAAGCAGAGGCAGAGATTTCCGAAGCTAAAGCAAGAGAGTAAATATTTGATGAGTATGTGAGTAGATTGAGTGGAAGCAGGGTATCTGAAAGAAGTAAGAAGAAAAGTAGCGTACTGGGGAAGGAGAAGAGGGTGTCTGTGAGAAGAGATGTTGGAAGTACTACATGTGAATCTAGAGCAGGGGTGAATGATTGAGTATCAGACTGATTGGCGTCCTACTAAGCTGAGGGTTGATGCTGAAGTTTTTAAACCTCGCGTTGCGCGGCCTAAGGTAAGCATGGACTCCTCACATTACCAATCACAGACACAGGAAGAGGAAAGTAGGCAGCCCATTCATTACTCTGACAATACACATTACCCTAATGCTACACATCAACAAACACAGTTAATGGACACTCTTATTTCATAAAATCTGAAGAGTTTAATGCCTAAAGCAGAGATACATAAGTTCGATGGAGATGTCACCAATTATCACTCTTTTGTTAGATCCTTTGACAGCATTATAAGTGATAGGCTCACTGATAAGGAAGAGAAACTGTATTACTTAGAACAGTATACATTAGAAAAACCAAAGGAAATAGTTAGAAACTGTCTTCACATGATAGCAGTCACTGGCAACGATGAGGCTAAACGACAAGCGGTATGGTGATGAAGAAAAAATTGCTACTGCATATGTCAACAAGGTTTTGAATTTCCCTAACCTTCGAGCAGATGACATTGATTTGTTAGATCGGTTATCGGTGCTTCTAATTAGTTGTAGGAATGCATTGAGTGGGATGTCAAGAGGTGTAAGGGAGTTAGAGCATCCTAATACAATGAGAATTTTTTTAATGAAGTTGCCATATTCCATGCAAGACAAATTTAGATGAGTTGTTGATAATGTTACAGAGCTGCAATTCAGGACTGTCACTTTCAGCAATTTGGTAAGTTTTATTGAGAAGGAAAGTTGTGTCTCGTCAAATCCCCTTTTTGGATGTCATCTTCTAGGAGCTCGTAAGGACAATAAATCGATGAAAGCAGAAGATGGTCTGAAGGCGGCTAAACGGGTTCAAGTAGGAGCCAAGATAAACTGCAGCACAGAGATAACAGAAACTGCAGCAAAGAAATCACAAGTAAAGTGCCTGTTTTGTAGCAAGTCTCACTACCTAGATGTCTGTGATAGTTTGGGCAAAAAGACGGAGGAAGAGAAAAAGGCTTTCATTGTCAAAAAAGGTCTATGTTATGGATGTTTGCACCATGGTCATATGTCCAAGAACTGTCAGCGCAAGAGAACCTGTCGCACCTGTAATGGCTTGCACCCGACTGTACTACATCGATCAAAGGAATCTAAAATATCCGATGAAGTAGAAAAGAAAACCAAAGAGAGCCCAGACAACAAGAAGAAAGAATCACCCGCACAGGAGGTGAAGGTAAACACCAAAAGGATCGATGACCTACATCATGGTACACCTAAAACAAGAATGCCAATAGTTCCAGGGTGCGTGTTGGGACAGGACAACAGATCTCTACCTATGCCTTTATGCACAATGGAAGTACAGCTTCATTCTGCACCAAGAATCTTCTAAAGAAACTTTCTGTAACAGATGCAACTCCAACACAATTGTCTATCTCCACTGTACATGCAGAGGGAGTCAAAATTAACAGCTTCTTGATTACTGGCATGGAAATAAGTGACTTGGATGAAAAGAACTTCATACGTTTTCTATACCTTAGAAAAGATCCCGGTATCCAAGGATGAGATGGTAACCAAGGGAGATTTGGAACAATGACATCTTAGCAGTATCGTTTTACCTACTCTTGAGCTCAAGAGGTGGAATTAATGATTGGCAGTAATGCACCTCAAGCAATGGAACCATGGGAACTTATCCACAACCCTGAAGGAGGAGGCCCATTTGCAGTTAAGACAAAGATTGGGTGGGTAACTAATGGCCCCTTCAAAACCACAGCAGTTAACAATGTCAAGGTTAATCGAGTAAAACTAGATAATGTCAGCATTGATCAGGTACTAGTTAAAATGTATAACCATGAATTTCAAGATCTTGCTTCCACCAAAAAAAGACCTATCTACACAAGACAATAATGGATCAACAAAGTTGAAAACAGTTACAGATTAACTAAAGGTCATTATGAAATACCCATGCCATTTGAAGATGATGATCTTATTCTTCCGAACAACAAAATAAAAGCTTTGAAGAGATTGGAATCACTAAGGACAAAATTTAGTAAAGATCGGAAGCTTTTATACAGAGTATTGTGCCTTTGTTCCGGATCTAATACAGAAAGGACATGCAGAGATGGTTCCACAAGATGACCTGAAACCAAAGGATGGCAAAGTTTGGTATCTTCCTCACCATGGTGTGTACCACCCTCAGAAGCCTGATAAGTTGAGGGTTGTATTTGATTGTGCTGCCAAATACCGAGGGAATTCTCTTAACAACCACTTACTCAAAGGCCCAGATCTGGCTAACCCGCTAATAGAGGTATAACTCAGGTTTAGACAAAGTTTGTATGCATTCATGGCTGATATTGATAGTATGATTTATCAAGTATGTGTTCCAACAGAAGATAGACATTATTTACGATTCTGGTGGTGGACTGACGGCAATTTTGATTGCCCCCCTGAGGAGTACCGCATGACAGTTCATCCCTTTGGGGCAACATCTTCTCCAACCTGTGCAAACTTTGCGCTTCAAAGGACTGCTCAGGACTTTGGAAACCGGTACACATGTGAGGTTCAACAAACTGTCATGAATAATTTCTATGTGGATGATTGCATCTAATCGGCTGAATGTGAAGAAGAACTGGTACAAGTAGCTCATGATGTTAGGTCTTTTTGTGGTTATGGCGGTTTCAGGTTGTCAAAGTTTGTCAGTAATAGTAGAAAATTGTTATTGGCTTTCCCTATATTATTTTCCCATTATTTTGAGAAATCAACTCGAATCGCAGTTGTACAATCACTAGTATTAAGCATTCTGAACTACTGTAATATGATTTGGGAGACGACTAATGCATCACTAATCACGAAGGTTCAAAGGTTGCAAAACTTCGCGGCAAGAGTCGCAGATGGTAAAGCTAGGAAGTATGATCACGTTACACCCATTTTCAAAGTAACTATTTTTTAAAAAGTCACCCACCACTACCCAGATCACTTCCTACCTCTCCCAACTGTTAACAATATTACCGATAGTAATACAAGACAACGACACAATCTTTATGTCCCCAGAACCAAGACTGATTCGGGAGCCAGAGCTATGTCTGTAACAGGTCCTAAGTTATGGAATCAACTACCATCGGATATCAAAGAGGCAAATACCGTACATGCATTTAAATCAAAGTTGAAAAAGAACTTATTAAATAATACATAATCTAAATATCGGGCCTCAATGTTCTCTATGGTAATAAATTATGATGTCCTATATATTCTTATTCATATTTTTATGACTATATATATGTGGGTATTTCAATATAGATACATATAAACTATGTACAGTCAAACAAATATGAATGTGTGTGTTAAAGTATGTAAGTCCACGCACATATATATACTGTATATGTATGTATTGCGTGTATATATGCATCTGAATGTGTATGTACAATCTAAGTTCATACCTTATACCTAAGTTAATACTTAATGTACACTTTGTAATTGTAATTATGAGCAGAATAACTACTTTTAAGTGGAAATAAACATTTTATTATTATTATTATTATAGAAGAGCGAGGTAAGCAGGTAAAAAACTTAGATTTATTAGGTGATGATTTACCACTTGAAAAGGCATTAGGAACATGTTGGGATGTTGATTCTGATTCATTCTTGGTTTCTGTCAATATAAAGTCTAAGCCGGTGACCATAAGAGGTTTTCTGTCTGTTATTGGTTCGGTTTATGATCCCTTGGGAATTGTAGCTCCATTTCTTTTGATGGGAAAACTCATTATGCAAGACCTCTGTAGATTACAATTGGGATGGGATGAAGATATACCAGACTGCCAAAGAGAAAAGTAGGAGACGTGGAGGCATGAATTTGCTAAGATGAGTCTGATAAATTTGCAACGGTGTATCAAACCTACTGACTTTGGAAGAATTTCATCTTGCGAGGTACACTATTTTTCTGACGCCAGCGAAAAGGGGTACAGCACAGTAGCATATTTTAGACTTTGTAATGCTCATGGCTCCATTCACTGCTCATTTCTTATTGGGAAATCTCGCGTTGCACCTCTAAAGGCTATCACTATTCCTCGCATGGAGTTGACTGCAGCTACTTTGGCGGTTCGAATGCATGACATGATTAAAAGAGCCCTTGAAATTCCCATTCAGAAGGTCATGTTTTGGACTGACAGTATGACCGTGCTAAAATATATCAGAAATAAGAAATCATGGGTTCACACCTTTGTGGCAAATCGCCTAGCAGTGATACATGAAGGATCTCACCCCTGCCAATGGAGATATGTGAATTCTGACCTCAACCCTGCAGATGATGGTTCGCGAGGCTACCAAACAGAGAGATGGCTCCAGGGTCCTACATTTCTACTAGAGAACGAGAATAAGTGGCCTCAAGAGCCAGTTGCTGTGCCAACTTCACTAGTATCTGAATTGGAAGTTAAACACATAGTTGCTAGTGAATCATGCAATAAAGATATGAACCCTATCAAAAAGCTTTTACAATACTACTCGGACTGGTACCGCCTTCTGAAAGCAGTTGCGTGGCTCCTGAGAGTCAAAACTTATCTAAGAGGAAACGAGCATACGACCAAGATTAGTAATTATCTCGCAAAGGATAATATGCAGCAAGCAGAAAAAACGATCGTGAAACAAATTCAAGAGGAGTCATTTAACCCACTGAGCCCCAGCGACGCAGGGTTTGCGTCGACAATGTATGTAACGCTAAACCCCAACGACGCATGGTTTGCGTCCTGGCCGGTCCGGTCCCAATTACTCCGGTCCTATGGCACCTAGAGGGCTCAGATTTGTATGGGAACTGTGTAAGTATCCCACGCACCCATGCCGATGGTTAAAAACTCTCAAAGTCCAACCGTGTGTGTGTGAGCATGCAAAAACATGTTTTTGGGGGGAAATTGCCTTCAATTTTTTACTCTTGTAAAATCCGTTTTCGGGTGCTCTGTAGGACCATTTTATGAGCTTTTTGATCGGTTTTTCGTGGTTTTTCCTTCATTCCTAACCCATTCGCTATTGTTTCTGGAATAAAAAAAAAATCAGAATCAGCCGGTCCTGGGTGGTACATTTATTAATATTTAGCTGGTACTCAGCGGGTTAAGGATAAATTGGCCGCTCTGAGAAAAGGTGAACAAATAAAGAAAGCCAGCCCAATATATAAACTCAATCCTATGCTTCATGATGATATTCTGAGAGTTGGTGGTAGACTGGGGAAGGCACCAATTAGTTTTGAGGCTAAGCATCCAGCTATCCTACCATACAAGAACCACATAACTGACATCATTATCAGGCATACTCATGAACATTTAGAACACCAAGGTCGAGAGCATATACTGTGCTCTCTCAGAGAACGCTACTGGATCGTCAAGGGAACTGCAGCAGTAAGGAAGAAATTACGTCAGTGTATCAAATGTCGACGTAATCAAGCACCCGCTGTAGAACAGAAACTTTCAGACTTACCTGAAGACCGCATAACTCCAAGTGAACCTCCGTTTACTAACACTGGGGTGGATTGCTTTGGACCCTTTTATACCAAGAGAGGATGGTCAGAAACTAAGCGTTATGGCGTACTTTTTACTTGTCTAACCACAAGAGCAATTCATATTGAGGTAGCCGATTCACTATCTACGGACTCTTTCATTAATGCACTTAGGCGTTTTGTAGCTAGGAGAGGTCAGATAAATCTCATACGAAGTGATAGAGGAACAAATTTTGTAGGTGCAGAGAGAGAGAGTTAAAAGATGCTGTTAAAAAATAGGATCAAACACTTATTCAAAATAGCCTCCTCTCCAAGGGTATTGACTGGATATTTAATCCCCTGCAAGCCTCCCATTTTGGCGGGGTGTGGGAGAGACAGATCAGAACGGTAAGAAAGGTGCTGAATGGTGTAATGAATGAACAAACTCTGAATGACGATTGTCTCTTTATGCTGATGTGTGAAGTGGAAGCCATAATCAATAGTCGTCCTCTGACAGTTGTCTCTAGTGATTGTCAAGATTTAACTCCTTTAACACCAATACTATTTACTTACACTTAAGGATGGGTCAAGTGATTTGGGTAACTTTGATTCAGTTGACATGTATTGTAAAAGACGATGGCGTCATGTGCAGTATTTAGCAGATCTGTTTTGGAAACGCTGGAGATGCAAATATATAACCGGTCTTCAGAAGAGGCAAAAATAGAATCTATCTCAACCAAATGTTGTGGAAGGAGACATTGTTTTAGTTGTTGAGGAAAATGGTCAAAGATGCCATTGGTCTTTAGGACGTGTTATTGAACCAAAAGTTACCAGTGATGAACTTGTCCGGAGTGCAACAGTTAAGTGTGGACAATCCCGACTACACAGACCAGTGTCAAAGCTAAATTTCCTATGTAAGGGAGAATAGTTATAATTGTCAGCTATGTTTGTATTTTGAATCCCAAGAGGTTTCAAAGGGGTAGGTGTAAGAGCAGCCAGCACTTGATACTATGGGTGTATTGCATTAGTGGAATGTCAGGGTGGCAACACTGATGGTATAAAATAAGTACCTTATAATTAATCCTCCTAAAGTACATTCTAGGTATAATGGTGAAGGCTAATACCCTTAATATTAAATAATATATTTTTGTTTGTACATATTTGTTATAGACGCTTGGTAAATTACATACTATGTATAATAGTCAGTATTATATCGAAAATCTCGGCGACTGCCTATCGTCCAGGCTCGCTGGCTAGCCACTTTGAAGCCCTAGTTCAGTTGCTCAGATGTCCGGTTCAGGTTAAGACAACTGCATTTATGGTAAATTGATTGTTGGATACTGTCTTCTGTATATTGTATAATTATTCATACTGTGATCAGTTGATTTGAATATAGTTATGTAGCTCATATGAACAATATAAAGTGCAGTAATATGATATTTGTGCATTGTAATGACGAGCTATGAACAAGTGGTCAATTGTTACATAGTTTTCGCCCGTTTGGCTTAGTCCTTTGTTCCTGGTTTTAGACTATAAGACCGGGGTTGGACTGGGTTGCCTGCCAGAGAGATTGGGCGTGCTGAGAGTCCACAGCTGGATATAAGATTGGTGTGTACCATGTTATGTGTTCGTATTATATTCACATGTACAGTTTCCTACTGATCTTTGTGGAGTTTTGATCAGAATTCAGATGGGCTACTGATATAATATTAAGATAACCCTTCAAACTTGAGAGTAATGTGATTGTTTGTTAACTATCAAATTATAATTAAGCATATTTTGTTCTACCATATAATCGTGGGTAACTGTCTTGTGAGCAACAGCTAATCAAACATATTGGTTAATGGATATTGTTGTAATTAATTATAAATCAGTTATGCTACTATTACGGGGGATAATTCGACAGTCATTTAGAAGGTCGTATATTTTATTTAACAGACTTCCTAACTACTCTAATAATAGGTTCTTGGCTCAGGCCGAGATGAGTTCAAGACGCAGATTGAATATTACGCCGGTTCATGCTAGGTGGTACTCTGGACCCCTAAAGTTCTCGTTACTCCCTAACTGAATCCCCGCTATTCAGGTATTAACTCAAGTCGGCTTCGATCGTATGACCCGACCCGATATTAGTGATTAATCCTAAATAAATAAATCAAAACCCTGCTGTGTCTTTTATTGAGACCAGGGCCTAATGAACCATTTGCTCTTTACTTAACTAAAACACAAATGTTATTCTTTCCTCTACTCTTTAGGTTTTCCCACGTTTACTGAGCCTTCTGTATCCTTTCTCAATACCAAGGCCATAACATATATAATATATTGTCTCAATACATAGAATCTATTTACTCCTTTGACACAACTGTCGTTACTACTCAAGTACCTCCACAATGACATAAAATCGTACAAATTACCGAATGAGATTACAAGGTCTCTCTCACATATAATCTGGGTTCCGCCACCCAGTTACTTCACAATCTAGGTGTAAAATCTTTATCTCAATAACACTATTGGGCTCCATCACCCAGTTACTTCACAATCTAGGTTTACAATCTTTATCTCAATAACACTATTGGGTTACGTTACCCAGTTACTTCACAATCTAGGTTTACAATCTTTATCTCAATAACACTATTGGGCTCCATCACCCAGTTACTTCACAATCTAGGTTTACAATCTTTATCTCAATAACACTATTGGGTTACGTTACCCAGTTACTTCACAATCTAGGTTTACAATCTTTATCTCAATAACACTATTGGGTTCCGTCACCCAGTTACTTCACAATCTAGGTTTACAATCTTTTACTCAATAACACTATTGGGTTCCGCCCCCCAGTTACTTCACAATCTAGGTTTACAATCTTTATCTCAATAACACTATTGGGTTCCGTCACCCAGTTACTTCACAATCTAGGTTTACAATCTTTTACTCAATAACACTATTGGGTTCCGCCCCCCAGTTACTTCACAATCTAGGTTTACAATCTTTATCTCAATAACACTATTGGGTTCCGTCACCCAGTTACTTCACAATCTAGGTTTACAATCTTCTACACAATAACACTATTGGGTTCCGCCCCCCAGTTACTTCACAATCTAGGTTTACAATCTTTATCTCAATAACACTATTGGGTTCCGTCACCCAGTTACTTCACAATCTAGGTTTACAATCTTTTACTCAATAACACTATTGGGTTCCGCCCCCCAGTTACTTCACAATCTAGGTTTACAATCTTTATCTCAATAACACTATTGGGTTCCGTCACCCAGTTACTTCACAATCTAGGTTTACAATCTTTTACTCAATAACACTATTGGGTTCCGCCCCCCAGTTACTTCACAATCTAGGTTTACAATCTTTATCTCAATAACACTATTGGGTTCCGTCACCCAGTTACTTCACAATCTAGGTTTACAATCTTTTACTCAATAACACTATTGGGTTCCGCCCCCCAGTTACTTCACAATCTAGGTTTACAATCTTTATCTCAATAACACTATTGGGTTCCGTCACCCAGTTACTTCACAATCTAGGTTTACAATCTTTTACTCAATAACACTATTGGGTTCCGCCCCCCAGTTACTTCACAATCTAGGTTTAGAATCTTTTACTCAATAACACTATTGGGTTCCGCCCCCCAGTTACTTCACAATCTAGGTTTACAATCTTTATCTCAATAACACTATCGGGTTCCGCCCCCCAGTTACTTCACAATCTAGGTTTACAATCTTTATCTCAATAACACTGTTGGGTTCCGTCACCCAGTTACTTCACAATATAGTTTGACATTATTTTATCTCACTTACACTATTTGGTTCCGTCATCCAGTTACTCCACCATATGGGTTTACAATCTTGATCTCAATTACCCCTTCAGAATTTACCCTCAAGTAACCCTGTTACTAACTCGCTAGGTTACCTTCCACCTTAATCAATTATCGTACTAACAAAAGATGAACCGTGCCTCAGCCGCATACACGGAATAACTCTCTTAGACTTAATAATAACGCAACTCACATTGGACTAGTGTCCTTCTTCACAGTTTCCTTTTTACACAACTTAATGAATGATTCATATGGACTAGTGTCCTTCCCTAGCTATAGCTAATCTATTAGGCAACTAAACAACTGTTTCCCTCTTTAAAGAGTGACAGAGAGCCAAATTCAAGGGATGTTGGGGTCAAAATGCCTGGAAACACGAAGAGTCTAAGTTATAGAATGAAGAAAAGATTGATTGAGGGAGAGAGTTCCAGAGTTCACTTGTTGAGTAGAAAAACAATTAGAATTTGATAATTTTTGGGTTGGAAAGCTGGACAGAATAGGAGTGAGATTTTGTTGAAAGGCGGGTGCCTCGCACTCGCCGCAAGTGAGGGTGTGTGTGCTGAGAGAGCTTCGAAAAACACTGATTATTGTAAAAGCGATGGAAGAATGAAAGAGATGCAACAATGCGGAGTGTACAAAGAGATTGTAGGGAACTAGTAAGAGGAAGTGAGTTGATGGGGTGAATTGCTTTTGAATCTACTCTTTCAAGAAGAGCGGTATGGGTGGAACCTCCCCACACATGCGAACAATACTCAATACATGGGAACAGTGCACCTACAGTATACAGTACAGAGCAAGAAGCTGTGTGTGTGTGGGGGGGGGGCACACGGAGACGGTTGAGCACACCTAACTTCTGGCAAGCTGTTTTGGCAAGAGTGGTAATATTATCTGTCCATGAAAGGTCGAATGAAAAACATACACCAAGAATATTGAGAGAAGATGTTGGGTTGATTTGTATATTATTGAACAATAATTGATAGTCTTGTGGAAGAATGCGACGGGTAGAGAGAGGGCGAAATTGGGTCTTGGAGGCATTGAAATTAACAAGATTTTCTCTGCCCAATCAGAAATATTTGATACATCAGAGGATAGGCGTGCCATGGCCCTGTCACGTGAGCTTTGGAGTGATTGCATGCTGTGAAAACCTAGTTGAATAGTGAAAGGTAGATTATCAGCATATGAGTGGATAGGACTAGAGGTACAGTTGAGGAGGTCATTAATGAAAAATATAAAGAGAACTGGAGACAGGACAGAACCCTGGGGAACACCAGAGTTGATAGGGTGAGGAAGTAAGCAATGGCCGTCCACAACTGAGCCATGAAGCGGTCAGAAAGGAAATCAGGGACAAAGAGATAGAGATAGAAACCGACGAGGGTAGTTTGGAAATTAGAGATTTGGGCCATTCTCTATCGAAGGCTTTAGGTATGTCTAGCGCAATACAAAAAGTCTCACCGAAGTTCCAAAGGGAGGATGACCCAGAATTTGTAAGATAAACAAGATCACCAGTAGAGCGGCCCTTAAGGATACCATACTGACGATCTGAATGTATACGATTATGGGAAGAAAAATGGTTAAGAAATGTTTAATCTAGAATAGTTTAAAACAACATTAGAGATACTAAAGTGATCTCTTAACTTAACTTACCAGGGGTATTATTTTATACATGTTCAATCGATGAAAAATGTGCTTACTATTTTTTAACTATATAAGCGATATTTTAATAACCCTGTGAAGATTATGACTCATTTTGACAGTTTTTTCTGGTTATCATTAGATGATTTTATGCAATTTAAGAAGAATCTATAAACACTATCTCGATTAACCCTCTAATTTCCATAGACCCTATCTAATCTGAATTAAATAGTCTAATAATAGCCAGAATAAACTGTCAAAATGCGTCATAATCCCCAAAGGGTTAATACGTTCAGACCTTTATTAACTATGTTCTAACTATATTAGTTCAGATTTAACTTAACCCCTTCTATACCGGCGACGTATTTTGTATTTGATGTCAGCTATATTTAGACCATTTTATTCAGTTTAGGAAGGACGTCTACCAATTAAAAGACTACAAACTATCCCAACTAATCCTTTTAGCTACCACATGTCGTTCCTAAGCTTCATAAAATCGTCTAAATGCAGCTTAAATGATAAAGAAAATATGTGGTAAACTATCAATGGAAGTTAAATATCTATAAGCTATAATCCAAACAAAATCAATCTAAATCGAATTACTCCATATCTAAATTGAACTGGATCTGAAACAAGCTAATTTATATCCAAAGGTCTCACATAATAAATTATATATAGTGTAAGGTTATAAGGGTTAATATTATTCCAGGAATTAACTCGCCAATATTCCACGTGGCAATGAGGCAAAGGAGAATGTATACCCAAGATGGCGGACAATGGAGAGGCAAGACACCGGCCCTGAGGCTCGAGTCAAGTGAAAGGGAACAAATGATTATATGGGAATGGACATGATTACTATGCTTATCTGTCAGTCAGTCATGGCGTCGATGAGAGCGTCGTGATGGTGTAGCTTTATTTATTGCTGTCAGTGTATTGTGATTAGAGGCACAAAAGCTCGATCAACTGAGGGCGGAAATTAGATGTTAACGGGTCGGTGTTCGTGGAGGCTCTGAGCTTCGTCCAGCCCATCACCTTGCTGCCTTGGCATATGCCAGGCACCCAAATTATCGTATCGTATCTATGTTGCTCAGTACGATAAATTATATTAATATATACGATAAATTCATATATACTACATAAGACCGTGTCAATATTACTTTAACAGCATATTAGGCCTTTTATAATCTTAACTTACTAACAATCCTATAATATACGACCTACTCGTCCTACGCCGTGCAGCGGGAACGACCGTGACATCACAGAGACGTACGGGATCACAAAAGAGTCATATCCTATCGTATTTACACGATACACTCCCCCCACAAAAAAATACCTGAACCCCACCTTAAACTTAAAGTTGCCCAGAGGCTATCTTCTGACACCACATGTCGACGGCGCCAGCAGCAGCGTGTCTGGGACGCGTCCCGGTCCGAGATTGATCACCATCAGTAAGAGGTGAGTCGTGACCTTGAGAATCCTCGGACCCAGCAATAAAAGGTGGAGCATCAGATTGCAATGCGGAATCGAGCTCCAAAGCGTACAAACGTGCGATAGGACGAACAGTAGTTCCAGTGGCCGTCCTCAATAGTGCCACTCGCTCTACAGAGTCTCCCCCCTTGTATACCTCCAACACGCGGCCCAATTTCCAGTATAAACGAGGACTATCTTCTTTAATTAAAACTACTTCACCAACAGCAGGTGCCGTCGGTCTACCAGAGGGTGTAACACTTCTTTCCCTCAATGCTAGCAGATATTCATTAATCCACCGTTTTCTAAAATCTTCTATTACCCTCGATATATACTGGTATCTCTTAGACACCGCTACCTCAGAGTACAACGAGGGATCCTCTAACTCTACTATGGATTGGAAATCAGATGGAAACGCAGTCAATGGTTTACCATATAGCAAGTGAGCTGGCGTTAATGGTAGTGGTTCTTGCAGGTCGGTGTACACATATGTAAGCGGACGATCATTCACAACTGCCTCTATCTCTGTGAGGACTGTCGTCAACTTACTCTTCTTTAATAGAGCAGGCCCTACTACCTCTCTGACTCCTGACTTAACTATGCCGACACACCGTTCCCACATTCCACCAAACCAAGGTGCCTTAACTGGGATGAACCTCCATTCGCACTTCCTCTCTTCCAAAAAAGTGATGATTATAGGATCACTGCTCATATCCTTTAGATATTTTGATGCCTGGACATAAGTGGGAGCATTGTCGCTAAGAATGAGTTGAGGGAATGAACGACGGGCACAAAACCGTCTAAACGCCATCATAAATTCTTCGATAGACATATTATCACATAGTTCTAGGTGTACCGCTCGAGACGTTGCACAGGTTAACAATAATATATAAACTTTCTCATGCTCTCTCGTCTTCAATGCACCTGTGTAATCTAACCCTACAGCTTGGAAAGGCTCTATGTGCTTTACACGGCATTCAGGTAGAGGTGGAGCTGACCCAGTTGCATATGGTTTACCCTTTAGTCTCTGGCATATTACACACTTTCTTACTACGCGTCGAGCTACTTGTCAAACTCTGGGTATCCACCATGTGAGACGCAAATTTGATATAATATGACATACCCCGTAGTGCTTTACTTCTTTATGTGCACGTATGATCAATAGATCAGTAACGTGATGTCTTGTTGGCATAATTATAGGACGGTTTGTGCCGTCCGTTACACCCAACCACTTCAGGCGACCCTCACACCTGATGAGGTTATTATCTAGGTGCAACCTTAGTTGACGCACTAAATTAGGCATTATTGTCTTATTCGAGCTTTAGAAAAGGTTTCTGCTTGAACCCACTTAATCAAAGTTACTTCAGCTGCTTTATATTCACGAGCATCAATGTTGTGACCCCTGTTGCAGAGTTGGCCCATTACTTTAAGCTTGATATTGGATACATGTCTCAACACCCAAGCGACAACTCTGACTAGTTTATTATAGTCACCGAATCTTGCCCACTCTATTACTGGACCCGGTGGCTCATTTGGTTGGGCTGTAACTGCCACTGTTTCCAGTGGTAGAAGTCCCTCACCAACAGCATGCCAACTCGTCCATTCATTTTCATGGAGCAGCCACTTTGGACCATGCCACCACAATTCGGACTTCACTAACTGGCTAGCCGTTATATCCCTAGTTATGAGATCGCTAGGGTTGTCTTTTGTATTTACATAATGATAAGCAACGTCTGGCAATAGGGCTCTAATCTCATCTACCCTATTCCTCACATAATCTGGCAGAGACTTCTTGCTATGTATCCAGTTGAGTGCGACCTGACTATCGCACCATACATGAACGATTTCAATGTTTTACTCGCTCTCGTATGCTGCGTGTACATGTTGCACCAGGCGTGCTAATAGCAGCATGGCAGTCAATTCCATTTTAGGGATAGTTACCTTTTTGACCGGGGCTACCTTGGCCCGGGCTGTAACTAAATGTGCCCCAAATGAAGTAACAACATATATGGCTACCCCGTATGCCGTGGCACTAGCATCGCAAAACGTGTATAACGTAATGTCACCGAACGCCGCCACTTTACGAGGTAGAGGTTTAGTACATAGGATGTCATACTCATTCAACAACAATGTTCCTTGGTCATTCAGGTCCTCGGGCAAATTGTCATCCCATCCTATTTTACATCTCCAAACTTCCTGCATTAAAATCCTAGCTCTTATGGTAACGGGTAATGCTAGACCCAAAGGATAAAAAAATTGCGCATCTTTGCTCAACAGACTTCTTTTTGTGTGCGCTCCTGTCTGCTGAGCAAAAGACCTTGTTTGAAAAGTTAGTATGTCTTGTTGAGGTTGCCAGATCATCCCCAAATTTCTGGACTTTTCCTGGTTATGAGATGCCGTACCGTCCACCTGTATCAAACTCTGAAGATCTTCACTATTAGTAACCAACTCACGGAGAAATAAATGAGCTTCTGTAAACAATCTACATGTCTGCCACTAGGTATGTAACAAATCATCCTGACTATCGCTAGAACCCTGCAAATTGTCTATATATAACCCGCGAGATAGTTTACTTGTGTCCTCATGAGTATCCGATAGATGTTTTTTGATTGTCGCATTTAACAAAAACTGTGAACATGTAGCCCCAAAGAGTACAACCCGAAAACGGTAGATTATGACCGGACTTTCAGAGGCGCTAATGTCGTTGAACCAAACAAAGTGGGTAACATCTCTATCTTCCTCTTTTAGTTTGACCATCATGAATGCTTTCTCGATGTCACTAGTAAATGCATACTGCCCCAGCCTAAACCGCAATAGATGTTGGGACAGGTCCGACACCAAGGACGGACCTGTCAGCAGGCAGTCATTTAGACTGGGTTGTTGACCTTGGTGGGCAGAGCAGTCATACACCACCCGTATTGGCGTGGTGATGCTGTCTTTCCTCACCCCATGATGGGCCAGGTAGTGAACCCTATCCTTCTTAATCGGTTCCTTTACATCGACTCTCTCAATAAAGCCCCTATCTTCATAACTCCGAAATACATCGTCATACGCCTGGCGCGTGCTCGGTTCATTAGTTAATTTACGCTGTAATGCACGCAAGCGACCCAATGCCAAACCATAATTGGTAGGCAGGCTCATCTCACTATTCTTCCAGGGTAAACTAACCTTGTATTGCTTGTCTGAGGCACAGTAGCTCACAGACTCTTCAAACTTCTTCAGCGCAACTTCCGAGTCATAATCGGTCTCCATAGGATTAATGCCTATGTGATCTAATCTCCACAGTCTTTCCAGGTCGAACTCGGCAGTCATTTTAGGGTCACTAGGTTGGGAATCCTCCCTTCCCAACTCCTCTTCCGCGGTTACATTCACTCTTAATATCGAGACCGTGTCGACAGGACATTTGACTGTGTAGTATGCACCTTTCCGCTCATGCAATAACCAAATTTAGTGGGGATTAAAATTACACCACACATTCTTTTAAATCCAGGGTATACTACATCATAATAATGATCCACACCAAGTAGAACATGCACCTCACTCTGATCTCCCATGGGATCTGACAAGTTAACCCCTTTGCTACGTAATGTGTGTTCCACCTTCTTTACTCCTACAGATACATATTCTGGTAGGGTGTCTACTACGATACATGTCATAAAGTACCTGTTTTTACGGTAGAAATATGAAATCTCCGCTATCTCGTAGACTTGTTTGTCAGTAACCCCTGTGAAGCCCTGCAATCGAAGAGTTTCAGCCCCTACGATTCGGTGCTTAAGTCCCATTAATACGGACCTTTTCATAAAGGATCGTTGAGACCCCTGATCAAGAAGTACCTGACAAACCTTGTTACTGTCATTACCTTCCATGGGAATCTGTATTGTGGGCAATATAGTGGTGTCTTGCGTGCTACCTAGTGTCAAAGTTGTAGTACCCTCTGGTTTGACATCTTTGACTTTATCTGCTGTAGGACACAACTTGTCAAAGTGATGTCCTTTGCAGTGGCGACAGGGCCTTAAGTATGTAGCAGTACATTGTCCCTGCTTACCATGTTCCTTACTTAGACAACCTACACATAGCTTCAACTTCTTTGCCTGCGCTAGTTTTGTCTCATTTGTTGGATATTTTACACATAAACTCGATTTATGTTTATTACATAAGTTGCATAATAAATCGTAGGCAGTGTCCACCATTCTTTAACTGTCTACGTGGTGCGATGCATAAGGTGTTGATTTTCGGTGTGAGCATCCTGGATTCGAATCCACGGACTGCCACATGTGTTTGTAAATTTCATTAATCGATTTTAGGAGTATAGTTGGTTGTTGGAAGGAACATAATAATTGATATTGGTTCAGGGGTAATTTATCGAGAGGACTTCCCTAGTGGTTAAGGCCCCCATTTGCTCTTTCCATTCACATATGCATAGCCTACGTGAGTTGCAGTTGGGATGTGTGTACATGCTTAGATTGATATGCAGGATTCGAAGTTGCATATAAATCGTAGGCAGTGTCCACCATTCTTTAACTGTCTACGTGGTGCGATGCATAAGGTGTTGATTTTCGGTGTGAGCATCCTGGATTCGAATCCACGGACTGCCACATGTGTTTGTAAATTTCATTAATCGATTTTAGGAGTATAGTTGGTTGTTGGAAGGAACATAATAATTGATATTGGTTCAGGGGTAATTTATCGAGAGGACTTCCCTAGTGGTTAAGGCCCCATTAATTGCTCTTTCCATTCACATATGCATAGCCTACGTGAGTTGCAGTTGGGATGTGTGTACATGCTTAGATTGATATGCAGGATTCGAAGTTGCATAATAAATCGTAGGCAGTGTCCACCATTCTTTAACTGTCTACGTGGTGCGATGCATAAGGTGTTGATTTCCTGTGTCCTGGATTCGAATCCACGGACTGCCACATGTGTTTGTAAATTTCATTAATCGATTTTAGGAGTATAGTTGGTTGTTGGAAGGAACATAATAATTGATATTGGTTCAGGGGTATTTATCGAGAGGACTTCCCTAGTGGTTAAGGCCCCATTAATTGCTCTTTCCATTCATATGCATAGCCTACGTGAGTTGCAGTTGGGATGTGTGTACATGCTTAGATTGATATGCAGGATTCGAAGTTGCATAATAAATAGGCAGTGTCCACCATTCTTTAACTGTCTACGTGGTGCGATGCATAAGGTGTTGATTTTCGGTGTGAGCATCCTGGATTCGAATCCACGGACTGCCACATGTGTTTGTAAATTTCATTAATCGATTTTAGGAGTATAGTTGGTTGTTGGAAGGAACATAATAATTGATATTGGTTCAGGGGTAATTTATCGAGAGGACTTCCCTAGGTTAAGGCCCCATTAATGCTCTTTCCATTCACATATGCATAGCCTACGTGAGTTGCAGTTGGGATGTGTACATGCTTAGATTGATATGCAGGATTCGAAGTTGCATAATAATCGTAGGCAGTGTCCACCATTCTTTAACTGTCTACGTGGTGCGATGCATAAGGTGTTGATTTTCGGTGTGAGCATCCTGGATTCGAATCCACGGACTGCCACATGTGTTTGTAAATTTCATTAATCGATTTTAGGAGTATAGTTGGTTGTTGGAAGGAACATAATAATTGATATTGGTTCAGGGTAATTTATCGAGAGGACTTCCCTAGTGGTTAAGGCCCCATTAATTGCTCTTTCCATTCACATATGCATAGCCTACGTGAGTTGCAGTTGGGATGTGTGTACATGCTTAGATTGATATGCAGGATTCGAAGTTGCATAATAAATCGTAGGCAGTGTCCACCATTCTTTAACTGTCTACGTGGTGCGATGCATAAGGTGTTGATTTTCGGTGTGAGCATCCTGGATTCGAATCCACGGACTGCCACATGTGTTTGTAAATTTCATTAATCGATTTTAGGAGTATAGTTGGTTGTTGGAAGGAACATAATAATAGCTTACATAGAATCTGAGCAGGTTTCTTATACGTACCCTCTTTCTTTTCTTTAGTCCCCACCGTCATGCTTACAGTTCCCCTCATCTCCACATTCCCACTCCCTCCCGACACATACATTCTCCCTTTGTTCAACTGTAGATTATTGATTTCTTTACTGAACTGAGTTTTGAACTCCCCCAGATCAAATGATCTAACCTTGTCAAGTATTACCATTGGAATCTTCTGACGTAAGATAATGACTATCATTTCCTGTGTGGTGAGCCCTAGGGTGTCTAGCGATCGAGTATGGCACTCCATATTTGCCCTAAAATTTGCTAACTTCTCAACCTTATACTGTGGTTCTGCGAGCTTTAACAAGGCAACAACATGGGCCATCTTCATCTGCTCTTGATCCCCGTATGTGGACTGTAATAGTTGTACTGCCTCCAAATAGCTATCACCTACTACCGCAAAACCCTCTATCAAATGCAAGGCCTCTCCTTCCATTTGTCCTTTCAGGTAGTGAAACTTACGGACATTATCCAAAGAGGATTCATGTACTGTAGACCGAAATACGTCCCAAAAAGCCAACCACTCAGTCAATCTGCCCCCAAATGTAGGAAGATTGAGCTTTGGGAGGTGCACAGTGTGTTTTGGGTCAACCCTTCTATGGGCCTCGTTCTCGCCTCCCTTCTTATTTGCGATAGCGCGCTGTAATAGGTGCTTCACTTTAAAGACAGGTTCATCATAGAGGGTGCGATTATCACACTCTGCAACTATCTCTTCCTCCTCTGCCATGCCTGCCACAATCACCTCACTCTGAGCCACAATACGACCGTGGATAGCCTGGACATTGTCTAACCTAGCCTCTAATTCCTCGAGGTCAGCAGTAGTGATGAAAGTGTTGACATCTACAATTAGCCTATTTAATACTCCCCGAAGTCCCGCCCTCTGATTTTTAGGGGCTTTGCTCAGCACCCCACTAGACGGTGTCTCTTCCTGTTTATTCATTTTGCATGTAAGCCTGTAGGCTATTTATCTAAAATGTTACAAATACAAGGGCAAAATAGTAGCCTAGTTAAGAGACGCCGACCGGCAGACTATCTTATGGAGAAAAAATAGCACACAAAATAGCAACACCTACTAAAGGGTCACATTGAACAAGAAAAAATGTTAGGTCAGGTCATATGTCACAGGAAGTCTGAAATGAAAGAGAAAACTATTGGGGGAAGATGATGGGTGGGATGCAGGACCTATAGTCGATCAGCCTGGGGGGTTGCTCGGTATCAAATCGGGGGGAGAATGCTAATAGTGTTTTTTGTGAAGGTGTAGACCCCTAGAGTTAGAAAATATGTGATAGCATTGTGGCAGTGTCAGCTTTATGGGTGTTAGCCCCCTTTTTCCAAAATGGCCGCCAAAATGCTCATTACGCTATATATCATATTCTAGAGCAGCTAGGACACTGATTTTGGTTTCTATGATCAGGCTGATCGGCTATATGTATGTATGTATGTATGTATATATATATATATATATATATATATATATATATATATTTTATACTGATTATATATATATTATATAATATATATATATATATATATGTATAAATATAATTAAAATTTAATTTCTTTTTCAGGTATCGTGGTAGCTGTGGAACTTCTACGTAAGGGGCCTGGAATGTTCGTCAACATGGAGACGCCACAGGGACCAAGAAACCAATCATCACCCCATAAATCTTCCATAAAGATGATGGAGAGTATTGATGCACGAATGTTGGAGTAGCCTGTGAAAGGTGGGTGGTGAGTGGGTAGTGTTCCGTTTTGTTCAATAACCCCATTTGTACCCGCGACGCCTTTTTTGTTTATTTCAGCTACATTTACACGATTTCATGAAGCTTAGGAAGAATATATAGTTGTTAAAGGGATTATCTGTGATAGTCTGTAGTCTTTTAAGGGTAGGCGAAAGGATGGGGGTCCGATTTCCACATTTTTGGCCCAATTTTTTTTTTGTTTTTATTGTTTGTATACAATGTAGTTGTATATGTATTTTAAACATATTCACCGAGTTTGGTCACTTTAGCTATTTTTTTTTTTTTTTTTTTTCATTATTTTTAGCCTATTATTTTTTAAAACTTCGCCAAAAATACAAATATTTTGTAACCCCTATCAAACTTTTATGCAGCATTCCTAAAACATGTATCTCCAATACATAGAAGCTATTTTGTGGTATTTATAATGATAAATTTCCTAAAAACATTTCAGAAATCGTTTTACAATTTAATTTCTCAATTCCTCACCCATAAATATTTCCCTAAATTCTTTTATGGCGAAATTGGGGAAATACTCTTCGATATTTTGATAATATTAATATATCCCACAATTAAGCATCATTATAGGACTATCAGATCATAATTTTACCTAAAATAAAAACAATCTGAAGTCCTTAATCGTCGATCTATGTAATCCAGTATTTACATACAGTACATACATACAAATGTTAAGACTGAGTGCTCCACACATACATGCAGTCTCTTGTCCTAATGGCGCTGTTCCAGGCAACCCTGTTAAGGCCTGCTTCACTTGTCAAGTTTTTGGATTTGAGATCGGCACGTATAGTCCGATCTCAGGTCTTCCTCGGTCCACCCCTTGGTGCAGCTCCCTCCACAATCACAGACCTGCATTTTTTCACCCATATTTTGTTCATCCATTCTCTCCACATGTCCATACCGCCCGGTCTTTAGCCTGGCTTTCTTTCTTGTGGCCGGGAATGTTGCCACACTAGGCCATATTTGTGCAGGGAGTCCTCATGTTCTCTTGCCTTATTTTTGGCACCCTTTTGCCTTTTATTGGTTATGTGGAGGGATGATAACAAATGTTCAGCTGTTGCAGGCGGTATAAGTAGTGGATTCCAGCCTGATCCAGCAGCATACCCTCACCCTCTTAAGACCCTAGCGCTCTTGGGACACAGTTTCGTAGATTGTATTTACGTTGATCAACCAATATATGAAGACTCATTTGGTGTGCGTAAATTTGCAGTGCCGGGAGCTAGGGTTTCTACTATAAAAAAATACACAAGCTTGGAGGGATTTATTGAGGAGACGGCCGGAGGTAAAACTGCTTGTACTGGGGGTTAACGATATAGTGCCTGGTGTCGCACCAAAGGAAGTGGCCCTCTCGTTGGAGGAATTGGCGCAGGAAGTGGAGTTAATGACCGGGGGTGAATGTCACATCATCGGAATCGAGAAGCGGATTGCACCTCGATACATCCACAGGGCCGAGTACAATAAAATTAGGAATAATATCAATTACTGGATGAAAAGACGTAATCCCTACACACGTACGCGGTAATAATAATAATAATAATAATAATAATAATATTTATTCAGTTAGCAATTTGCAGAGTTGGTACCACATAGTTTGTTACAAATATGACATGTACCAGCCTTGCATAATTCCAACTAAGGATAGCCCAGAAGGCCGTTAGGCGTATTTCCATTGGGGTCCTTGTGGGATTAGGTTAGCTGGGGAAAATGGGGAGGATAAAGAAATAGATACTTTAGGGAAAGTATTTCTAGGGGGTTATTTTAAGATACCTTACATCCTATAGTAAATATCAGTAATCCGTAATCAGTAATCATTTCAGTTTGGTTTGTCTAACTCTTATGTCGCATTTAGTAGTAGACATAAGCTTGGTGCTCCCTTCTCGCAGCTGTCCGGTTCAGGTGTTCCTTCAGGCTACGTCTGAAGGAATACAGTGTTCTCTTTTCACGGACTGACTGGGGTAGGTCGTTCCAGTCTTTGATGGCGGTGAAGAAGAATGTTTGCTTACCCTGTCCTTGGATTCTCGGGACCTTAAAATTAAACATCCTGTTTCTTGTATTATGTCCACTCCTCTCATCTGCTTTAACAAAATCATTCTTTGGGTACTCTGGAGCTCTGTCATAGAAAATGTTGAAGGCATTAGTGAGCCTGATTTGTTTGGCCCTGTCAGCGACATTGAGCATACCTAGTGACTGAAGTTGTTCCTGGCCAACATGTGAGATCTGGGTCCTAGGTTCAGCATGAACCTAACCATTTTATTTTGAGTGACCTGAAGTTTGTGCTGTGCTGATTTAGATGATGCAGAGTACCAGGATGACACAGAATAGTCAAAATGACATTGAACAAGCGCTTGGCAGAGGGTCTTTTTGGTCGCCGCGGGAAGTGCAAGATGCAGAAATTGGCTACGACGGTGTGCATTAACCCTTATTTAGCGGCGAGCAACATAAGTCGAGTTAAAAAAAGCTGGACTATGTGGCGGCGCTCGACATAACTCGAGTGGCAATTTCAGCACGTAATGTGGCTGAGAGAGAGAGACAAGTGGTGGCAGGAGACTAGCGAGCGTATGACTGCTCCAGACCACCGCGGCGAACCTACTGACACAAATCTCAGCTCCCTCCTCCTCCTCCCTCACTCACTCGCTACATACTCAATTATGTACTGAAAGTACCGAATTACCTGCTTTTTGCACTCGCGTTGCACGGTTATTGCAAGAAAACTATCCATCATACAAGGATCGTTATGGTGTCATTCGAAAGCTCTGTTTATGCCCTTTCAGGGATAGGTACTTGTTTTACGTTCTGGGTCTTATTTAGGCATGAAAATGATCACGTAAACAGCCCTATTTTGGCTAAAAACACCCCGCTGTGCGGTACACATAAATAAACCGCATAGGCCGCTCGTAAGGTGTTAAACCCCTGAGGGCCAAGACAGACTCTTCCAGCTCCTTCTGACCATCACGAGGGGCATTTTCGCCATTACACATTAGGCACCTACTATTTACTGCTTTTCATTGTATTGGGGTTGGTGGTGATAACTTTACTTGACTTTTGGTGCGCTTGTCCTAGCCTAGCTTAGAATTATTTCAACATGCCTGCCACCCTGTCAGAACTTAAGAAAAAGAGAGGGACAGCAAGGGGCTGTTTGACTAGGCTAACTAGGGACTTAGACGCCTTCATTGATCGGGCAGATGCGTCCGAGGTGAAGGGCAAAGTTACCCTGATTCTCAAGCGCCTCAATGAACTGGAGTTCGTCAATGACCATCTTTATGAACTATATGACGAGACCGTTGACATTGTGACTATAGCTGGTGACGATGACGAATACTCTGAGACAATGGAAGCGATTGTGGCTAAACTCGAGGCAACCTACAAAAATCCCCTACTCTGACAAACAGTAGTGCCACGGCAATGGTAGCAGGGGTTAAGCTACCTACACTTCATCTTCCCAAATTTAGTGGTGACCCGGCAACGTGGATAGAATTCTGGGACCTCTTCCGCTGTACCGTGCATGACCACAAAGAGTTATCAGATGTTCAGCGTTTCACATATTTGCGTGGGCAGCTGGAGGGTGAAGCACAGAAGTAGTTGGGGGGGACTTAGCCTAAACGTCAGTAGCTACGCCACCGTAATAGCCCTACTTGAGAAGACATACGGACAAAAGACCGAATAAAATCCGCACACATTACGAACTTGTGTGAGTTGTCTGCTCCAGTTTATGAGGTAGGCGCGCTCAAGAAGTTCTATGCCGCTTTCGAGAGTACCATTCGATCCCTCAATACGTTGGATGTCAGCGTCGATGAGATATGTACCGTCATCCTAATGAATAGGTTACCAACACCACTTGTCAAACGTAAAAAGAGCGATGAAATCTACCCCCACTCGAATTGCAGTTTGTTATAGAAAATTACCAGGCAGAGGTGTTCAATATGGAGGGAGTCACCAGTGAACCAGTACAGTATAATGCCACAGCTTCTACATTTTCCACCGTTAATAAAAGTACCGGTAAAGTAAAAATGCAAGCCGAGCCAAGGAAATTTGCTTGCTATTTGTGTAGTAGTTCGAAACATGCGTGGTACAAGTGCCCAAAATATCAAAGTAGTGAGGCTAGGATAAATAGAGCTAAAAATCTGAAGTTGTGTCAGCAATGCCTCTCCAGGGAGCATGGGGGGCGCGGTTGAACAAATGCTATATTAAGTCCCTGCCGAGTATGCAATGGCAGGCACTTCCGCGTATTATGTCCCCAATCTGCTGGAGAGGTAGCAAGTCAAACTACAGTTGCGACAACTGATCCTGCTCCAACCTCCACGACGTTGTCTGTAACGTCAGAGAGAATAATAATAATAATAATAATAATAATATTTATTCAGTCAGCAATTTACAGAGTTGGTACCACATAGTTTGTTACAAATATGACATGTACCAGCCTTGCATAATTCCAACTAAGGATAGCCCAATAAGGCCGTTAGGCGTATTTCCATTGGGGTCCTTGTGGGATTAGGTTAGCTGGGGAAAAGGGGAGGATAAAGAAATAGATACTTTAGAAAAAGTATTTCTAGGGAGTTATTTTAAGATACCTTACATCCTATAGTAAATATCAGTAATCCGTAATCAGTAATCATTTCAGTTTGGTTTGTCTATCTCTTATGTCGTATTTAGTAGTAGACATAAGCTTGGTGCTCCCGCAGCTGTCCGGTTCAGGTGTTCCTTCAGGCTACGTCTGAAGGAATACAGTGTTCTCTTTTCACGGACTGACTGGGGTAGGTCGTTCCAGTCTTTGATGGCAGTGAAGAAGAATGTTTGCTTACCCTGTCCTTGGATTCTCGGGACCTTAAAATTAAACATCATGTTTCTTGTATTATGTCCACTCCTCTCATTTGCTTTAACAAAATCATTCTTTAGATACTCTGGAGCTCTGTCATAGACAATTTTGAAGGCATTAGTTATCCTGATTTGTTTGGCCCTGTCAGAAACATTGAGCATACCTAGTGACTGAAGTTGTTCCTGGCCAACATGTGATCTGGGTCCTAGGTTCAGCATGAACCTAACCATTTTATTTTGAGTGACCTGAAGTTTGTGCTGTGCTGATTTAGATGATGCAGAGTACCAGGATGACACAGAATAGTCAAAATGACATTGAACAAGCGCTTGGCAGAGGGTCTTTTTGGTCGCCGCGGGCAAGCATCCCACCTGTCTATACAGGTATTTTATACGTGCTCTACACTTACTCAGGATAGATTCCAAAATTGTTTCACCTGACAAACTCGCGTCCAGTTTCAGTCCGAGATATTTAACTTGTGACACTGTTGTTATAGGAATATCATTACAGTTGACCGAGAAGCCCACAATGTCTTTCAGTTTGCGTTTTGTTCCACATAAGATGGCTTCCGTCTTGCCCAGGTGAAGAGATAGTCTATTGTCCACTAGCCATTCACTACATGATGCTAGTTCTTTGGAAAGTGAAGCGGCAATACTTATTGGGTCTTTTCCTGAAACCAGAAGCACGCTGTCGTCTGCATACAGTAATAATTTACATGAGACGCTCAGTTCCATGTCGTTCACATAACAGAGAAAGAGTAAGGGACCAAGGATGCTTCCCTGCGGGACCCCACAGTTAATTGGCATAGGATCAGATATATTATCATCAATTTTGACTCTTTGGGTTCTACCACTAAGATAAGATTTAAACCAGTTCACAGACCCTATGCCCATAGCTTGTAGTTTATTACATAGGATATCATGGTCTACTGTGTCAAACGCTTTTTGTAGATCAAGAAGAACCATACCGGTGTAGTTACCTTTAGACATTTCTTTACGAATGTGATCCGTTAAGTGGATGAGACAGGAGTCTGTCGAGTACATGCATCTGAAACCTGATTGAAACTTATAGAATAGATCATTTTGTTTGAGGTAGTGTTCAATTTGGGTGTATACCGCTCTTTCAAGGATTTTAGATACAATACATAATATGCTAACTGGTCTGTAGTTGCCAACTTCTAGTTTATTTCCTTTCTTGAATAGAGGGGTTACAATAGCTTCCTTCAGTTCAGCAGGTACTGTGTTGGTGTTAATTGACAAGTTGATGATGTGGGTTAGGGGGCCTGCTATACCAATGGCTCCATCTCGTAGAAATTTGGCAGGAATTTTGTCTGGTCCTGTGCTCTTATGTACATTTAGGTTAGACAGCTCGTCAAAAGTGTATTTTGGTGTAACATTTTGCAATCTAAATGTGTTCGGGTGTATGTCTTTATCTCTGTAGAAATTACGAAAGGTGGCCGTTGTTGTCGTGTATTTATTGAGAGGTTGAGGTAGGTTCTGTGCAAGTGTGTTTGCTATGGAAGTGAAGAAGGAGTTGAAGTAGGTTGAAATTTGTCGTTTATCGTGGCAAACCTGATCATTAATGGTGAGAGCAATATTAGTGTTAGACGAATCCCTTGTCTTGTTGCTGTAGCCTGTTGTTTTTAGGTGCCTCCATAGTTTCTTTGGGTTATTCTGATGTTCCTCTGCCTTATTGTGAAAATAATTATTTTTCGCTGATTTAATTTTCCTACTTAGTTTATTCCTGGCCCTGTTGAACTCATGTTTCAGACCTTGATCCTGTCTATGTTTCGCTAGCCTTTTTAACAGATTGTCTCTGTGTTCCAGATGGTGTAGTATGTCATTGTTGATCCATGGGTCTGACCTTGCTTTAATTCGTATGTCTTTCAGAGGAGCTATTTCGTCTAGGATGTTTGTGATGATGGTTCTGAAGCCAACCCATGCGTCATTAACGTTTGTACTTCCAAACACTGGAGACCAGTCTGTATTCCATAAAATGTCCAGAAATGTTTCCTTATTGTAGTTTCTGAGTGACCTTGTTTTGATAATCTTGTGATTCTCTAGGGTAATTTTTGTGGTTTTCCGTGTGCAATATGTGACGAAGTGATCACTTATCCCAGTCTGTATAACCCCTGATTGGGATATTTTGTCCTCTCTGTTACAGTTTATGTGGTCTAATATTGTGGCAGTGTTCTCAGAGATACGTGTGGGGGTTGTGATGAGTTGTTTGTGATTGTGCATTGTCAGTATATGCCTATATTCTCGTACAAGCCTATCATTTCGTTGTTTGTAACACAGGTTAAAATCCCCTAGTATGATGGATTCATTCCGAGGGTCTAGCGATGACAAAGTTCGTTCAAATTTGGTCAAGAATTGTGTGTCGGCTGGTGGCCTATAGCATACCCCAATTGTGATGGGTCTTGTCCTCGGCAGGTGTAGGTCGATCCACAGAGCTTCGTGATTTTCTACATGGAGGTCGGTCCTAGTTGTGTGTGTGAGGTTGTTTTTTACATACAGACATACTCCTCCCCCATGCCTATTGCGATCATTCCTAACCATGTTGAAACCTTGAATGTTTATTTCACCATCGTTTATACTTGAATCCAGCCAGGTTTCTGTGATTGCAATTATTGAAGCTTTGGCCTTATTAGCTAACAAGTTTATTTCTGACAATTTATGGTACATTGATCTGGCGTTAATGTGGATAAGATGGAGCCCTTTGTTGGTGAACACTCTGTATTCATCTTTGATTTTGAATGTGTCCTGGCTGGATTCTGAGTTGTTAATACTTGGATCATTTACATTAATATTCGGTAATGAATGCAAGGCACACTTATTGCAAAGGAATTCCCGTTCTTCACTGTTGGTCTTCTTAGAGATGCACTTCATGTGAGCTACCTGTTTACACTTTACACAGTTTTGGATCTTCTGACGTCGTGTTATGAGTGATTCACAAATAAAACAAATAGATTCGCGATGTTGTACAGCTGAGTTCCTACATTTAACACATTCAACTTTGTTTCTACTGTTAACGTAAGTACATCGGTTATGAACAAAGAGAGAGACAGTAGTTTTGCCCACAATTATGATGCCAGTTATTAACAATGAAGGTTATTACCATTATCGTGCTTTGCTAGACCAGTGTTCCCAGCGCACTTTTGTTCTACGGTCCTCTCTACCGTTGGTACAGTATGTTGCATCGGGAAGAGAGACATTGAAGCTGTAAAGGTTTACAGGAGCCCAGCGCGAGCAGGTGTATGAGGTAGTCACCCTGCAGTACAAGGATAGGGATAGGAATTCATCCTTAATGGCGGTAGTAGTAGACTCCTTACCAGAACACAAGGCATCAACAGGCATCAAAGTGTAGTAGGCAAATTGCAGGATTAATGGTATAGGCTAGCCGATTCATTCATAAGCAGTAATGTTAAGCTAGACATATTGATCGGTGCCGATTATTACTATGACTTAGTGCTACCAGGATATAAACGGGAGGGCAATCCAGTGTTGTTGCCCACCAAGTTTGGGTACGCGATTAGTGGATCATACAAGGATCATGTAGCCAATACCAATGTTGAAGTCGTGACAGTGCAGAGGCTAGGGATACACTTAAATTGTATGATGAAGCTGTAACCTATTTACCTGAGGAAAACCAGTATTGTGTCCGTTTGCCGTGGCGCAGAAACAGAGGCAACTTGCCGAACAATTACGGTCTGGCGATAGGAAGGTTACTGGGCCTACAGAAGAACTTTAACGTAAATCCGGCATTTTGTCAGCAGTACTGTAATGTTGTTATAGATCAGCTAAATCGCGGGTTCATAGAGTCCACTGATGAGAAAATTATCACCGATTCGCCTACACATTATCTTGCCCACCACGGGGTTGAACGCGACAGCAAAACTACTCCCATACGCGTGGTGCTTGACTGTTTGGCCAAATTATCACCTTTGGCCTTAAGCCTCAATGATTCGCATGTATACGGGACCCGCTTTGGTTCCAGATTTGGCGAAGGTGATGTTGAGGTTTAGATGCAAGCCGTACGGGTTTATAAGCGATATCGAGAAGGCGTTCCTTATGCTCCAGTTGGACAAACGCGATAGAGACAGTACACGCTTTCTGTGGCCTAGAGACCCCTTTAACCCGTGGAGCCCCGGCTAGTTTTGTAATGTTTGCGCACCAGAACCCGGCCGGTTTTCAAAAAATGGTTTTATTCCAGAAACAATAGCGAATGGGTTAGGAATAAAGGAAAAAACACGAAAAACCGCTCAAAAAGATTAAAAAATGGTCCTACAGAGCCCCCGAAAACGGATTTTACAAGAGTAAAAAATTGAAGGCAATTATCCCAAAAAAACAGGTTATTGAACGCACGTGGACTTTGAGAGTTTTCAACCATCGGCACGGTTGCGTGGGATACGTACACAGTTCCCATACAAATCTGAGCCCTCTTGAGTGGCTACACCTGAGGTTACGGTCGGCGCAATTAGGGTGACGCGCCAGGCGCGTCTCTGGGGCTGTGCGTTACATACATAGCCGACGCGTCAGGCGCGTCGCTGGGGCTGTATGGGTTAATGTAGATTCGCCATGTGATGTTTTTCATTTCAAAGATGTATTGTTCGGTGCTACCTGTTCACCATTTCTATTGAATGCCACTATTTTAAAACACTTATCGCAGTTCAATGATGTGAATCTCGTAAACCGAATAAAAAATGGCCTGTATATCGATAACATACAAGGTACCGCGGACACAGAGGACAGTCTTATCTTTGATTATTGGCAATTCCAGCGTGCATTCTCGTCAGCCCACTTATTCTTACGGGAGTGGGTGACCAATAGTCCGCAGTTGAAGTCCATTTTGGAACCGCATGATGGGATGGCTGCCGATCAGTCGTGCCATAAATATTTAGGCATGCAGTGGCACCCGGGTACAGATAGCCTTTCCTTTGGGCGTCGGGATTATACTGTACATGTGAGGCTTTACCTACCAAACCAAAATGTCTTAGCCTAGCTGCCCAGTTGTTTGATCCTCTTGGCATCTTATTACCAGTTAGCATCAGGTCGCGGTTATTCCTCCAAATTCTATGGCGTACCAAAATTGGGTGGGACGAGACTATCCCTTCTGATTTACAATCGACCTGGCAAGCATTGGTGGCAGATTTGGACAATTGTCAGAGTATAAGTTTCCCACGTCAAATCATCTCGAGTAAACGGGTGGAATTACACGCGTTTAGTGACGCGAGTAACTCCGCGTGTGGTGCTGTAGTGTACCTGTCTGATGGAGACCAAAGTGCTTTAGTCGCTGCCAAGGCTCGAGTAGCACCCATCAAGACTGTGACCGTACCTAAATTAGAGTTAACTGCAGTTATGCTAGCTGCACGTCTTGTTCAATTTATTGCAGAGGCACTCAAGGATCATCATGAATTCAATAATGTATATTTGTGGTCCGATAGTCAGATTGCGATTGCATGGTTGCGCAGTCAGAAAATGTTGCCCGTGTATGTCAGTAATAGAGTGAACGGGATCCATGAACTAATTCCCAATGCTACTATAAGATATGTGTGCACTAAGGATAACCCAAGCGACCTGTTGACTAGGGGCATTTCCGCCAAACAGTTGTCCGATTCTCCGTTGTGGTGGCAGGGGCCTTCCACAACAAAGTGGCCAGAGGATCGAGCAACGGCCGTACCAGTTCAGGTAGACTTTCCCGTAGAATCAATGGCCGCAGCAGTAGTCACTCAGGATATAGATGGCATCACAATTGCTTGGGACAGATATAGTAGCTATGATAAGGCAGCACGGGTCCTTGCATGGGTTAACCGTTATGTATGTAATTTGCGGCGAAAGGTAAAGGGAGAGCTCTTAACTGACACCTCTTCCATGCTAGTTAGTGAAATGCGAGCCGCTGAAAAATTAATGATTATGACAGTGCAAAGGGAGTCCTATATGAGTGAGTGGAGCATCTTGACCAATACCGACCATAATTTACCGGGTACTAATGTCATGAGGCAACTAGGACTATTCGTGGACAGTGGGATGATCAAATGTAGGGGTAGAATTCCGTTGGCCACTATCAGCGATGACAGTAAATATCCTATCCTCCTACCATCTTACCATACAATTACGCGTTTGCTTATAGTTAAAAGTCATATTATATAGTATGTTCTCATTATGGTGTGGGTCATGTGGTAGCTTATTTGCGCCAAAAATGGTGGATCCCACACATGAGACAGACGGTAAAAATGGTACTATGAAAGCGTATAGTATGTAAGAGACTTCAGGGTAAATCCTACTCACCAAGGAATACACCTCCCTTGCCTAGTATTAGAGTACAGCCTCAAGATCCTTTCTCAGTGACCGGTATAGATTATTCTGGCGCATTCTTAGTAAAGGGTAATCCCGCTATTAAGGCTTACATTGTATTGTTCACCTGTGCCATCACCAGGGCAATTCACCTAGAAGTAGTAACTAACATGTCTTGCTAAAGCTTTATGCACACGTTCCGCCAGTTTGTTAGTAGGCATGGCTTTCCTCAAATAATTTTAAGCGATAATGCAACAACATTGGTTAGTGCAGCCATACAGCTGGCCGAGATATCTAAAGATCCGGTAATTCAGAAATTTATGCTAGAACACCATTGTGAGTGGCGTTTTATCCCCGCCAGATCTCCTTGGTTCGGTGCCATTTGAGAAAGGGCAATCGGGATAGTGAAAGCCGGATTAATAAAGGTTCTCGGTAGAGCATCAGTAACGTTAGAAGAGCTGCAAACTATTCTATGTGAAATTGAAGCCTGTGTAAATGACCGACCTTTTGGTTATGTCTTGGGTGAGCTAAACGATGTGAACGCTATTACGCCATCTCACATGCTAAGGAGCAGAGGATTAAAATCTTTCCCGAAAGAAGCGATAGCCGATGAGGAATTGACAGATCTGTAATTCCACAGGAATAATGTTATGACTGCCAGATATCACTATATGAATATATTGTCAAAAGATATCTGGAAACGTTGGCAGTCTGACTACCGCATGGCATTGAGAGAGACACATCAGTGGCACTTGAGGACTGAAGGTAAATCATGGCCAAAGCTAGGGGATGTTGTCCTAATATATGACGACGGTCCTCAGCTAATCTGGAGATTAGGGAAAATCACTGGCCTAGAGGCGGGCATATATGGAATAAGTCGGGTAGCGCATCTTAAGACGAGTACAGGTGTCACCACTCGCTCCATTGTTAGGTTGTACCCATTAGAACAGACAGTAAGTCAGTGCATGGTCTCTTCCGATGAACCGTCGACTCAAGATTTCCCTCTTAACACGTTAGGCGTTGAACGGCAGGTGAGCGATATTGAGTTACGTCCCTCCCGTCAAGCCGCGTTAGGCGCTGCTTCTTTATGGCGGAATATAATAGCTTCTGGCCAACTGTAACCTATAAATTGTATATATATGTACCCTAGCCTGGATTAACCCTTATTTAGCGGCGAGCAACATAAGTCGAGTTAAAAAAAGCTGGACTATGTGGCGGCGCTCGACATAACTCGAGTGGCAATTTCAGCACGTAATGTGGCTGAGAGAGAGAGACAAGTGGTGGCAGGAGACTAGCGAGCGTATGACTGCTCCAGACCACCGCGGCGAACCTACTGACACAAATCTCAGCTCCCTCCTCCCTCTCTCACTCGCTACATACTCAATTATGTACTGAAAGTACCGAATTACCTGCTTTTTGCACTCGCGTTGCACGGTTATTGCAAGAAAACTATCCATCATACAAGGATCGTTATGGTGTCATTCGAAAGCTCTGTTTATGCCCTTTCAGGGATAGGTACTTGTTTTACGTTCTGGGTCTTATTTAGGCATGAAAATGATCACGTAAACAGCCCTATTTTGGCTAAAAACACCCCGCTGTGCGGTACACATAAATAAACCGCATAGGCCGCTCGTAAGGTGTTAAGATTAAGAGATTATAAGTATTGATCTCTCCTAGCCTGGATTAAGAATTAATTTTAAGTAATTGTAAATATTGATATTGCTCGTAGCCTGGATTAAGACTGATATTTCAGTACCTTTAAGTTTAGTATTTAGGCCCTTCATCGGCCGGGATAAGAATTGGATATTCCACCTTTGTGGTGGCAGTGTGTCATAACTTGACATAAATTAAGTCTACCTTGATTTATTCTCCAATACGTTTTCTTTGGTAACAATAATATAAGTTCTTTCGTTAATATGTATTTAAAATATTACATTCATACATTATAGTATCCAATTTAATTTACTGGTATTGATCAATGTATATGCGAATGTATGAGTGTACCTTGGGTATAAGATAGATATGAAAGGTGTATCCCCTTAGTTAAGACTTAAGATTCGTAACCGAGGTCCCGTATGTAAACAAAGGAGACCTTACTTGCTGTATAGAAGTCCATCTGCCAACATCCAATATTAGTGATCATCAATAATCTGCTACATCCTACACTCAACTTCTTCAAAAACTTCGCTATACATTCAGATAAGCCTTTTCTATAATCACTGGGACCCATATTATTTTATGAGTGTTTAAATTATGCTTTACATCATCATTTTCAAGGTGATTATTTCCTGTTTCCTATATATAGCTCTTGTCCCCACAGTCCATACAAGATAACTTGTACGCATCACCTCGCTAATACTCTTTATACCTAAATGTCTTCTCAGCTCATCATTTGTTATTCTATCCTGCAGCCTGGCCCCACACATCCATCTCACCATTCTCATCTCATTATGTTCCATTCTGTTGACATCCTCTACTTTAACGGCACATGTTTCTGAGGCATACATCATTGCACTTCTAAAACATGAGGAATACACCTTTCCCTTCAGGGGAGAGGCATTCTTTTCATGGTCAGACTTGGCAGCAGTTTTCTGAACTTCCCCCAGCCACATCTAATTCTAGCGATAGTGGCAGCCTCGGCCCCACCACCGGCAGAGATGGTATCTCCTAGGTAACAAAACTTGTACACCAGCTCCAATGACTCATCTCCAAAATTCACAGCCACAGGATCATCACTTAACACAAGCCCGCCTTTGCACACCACGCACTCAAGTTTCTCTATTTCTATCCTTCAGCAGGGGTCCCTTTATTCTACTACAGCGTTTACTCCCATGGTGTACCCAGCATCGACAGATGCTACATCGAATCGAGTTAGCGCCCACACACTGCACATGGGTATGCACCGCTCTTTTCCACATTGCCTCGTCTCAATCTACAATGCATAACCTGGGTTTTGTTAATATTGACTCTTAAGCCCTTGCTCGCCATGCCCTCTCTCCATATTCTGAATTTGGCCTAAGCATCTTGCATATTGTCAGCTATTAGGACTAAATTGTCTGCATAAAACAGTTCCAACGGGAGTTTGCCTCTAAAATCTCTAAAACCTCCAGGATCATAATAAAGAGGAGGGTGCTTAACCCTTTGGCTGCGGGTGACGTTCTGGAATGTTTTGGCAAGTTACAGCAATTTCCAGGCTTTAAAAGCCTGTAAAAAACGTAAAAATCGAGTGACAGTGGGCGGGAGCGTGAGGGGCCCACCTCCGACCCTCAGAGCACCCAGCAGCTCACTGAGCTAGGCTGTGTCTCGCGCATGTCTCTCTCTCTCTCTCTCATAAGTGCAGCCAAGCGAGCGAGTGTTACATAATAGCAGGGTTCCCGCGTTTCACTGGGATCACTGCGGGTGAACCAGACCACTTATACGGTCCGTTCTGGTGCCATTTTGAAGCTATTTTCGCCTAGATTTCGGCAGAATACACTTCATTTAATGCAGATGCTTGATTTATTATTCAGGAGTGCCTGAATAGGCCCTAAATAGCCCAAAACAGCCCACAGCCAAAGCGTTAACACTGAACCCTGATTAACTCCAACACAGACTGCGAACTCATAACTCAATACACCCTTCACCCTCACCGCAGTTTGCGAATCCTCATACATCGTCATTATCACACGCACTAGCCACTCTTCCACACCAAGTTTCCTCATAGCCCATTGCACAACACATCTAGGCACCCTGTCAAAGGCCTTCTTCAGGTCTACAAACACAAAGTAAAGATCCCTGCCTTTTAATAAGTATCTTTCCTGTATCTGCCTGACTATGAAGATAGCATCGGTTGTACCACGTCCTGGCATAAAACCAAACTGCATATCATCAATGGAGATGCTTTGCCTGATCAAACCCTCAAAGACTCTCTCACAGACCTTCCTGATTTGGTCAAGCATTTTCAGGCTCCTATAATTACCTCTATCTAGCGCACCCCCTTTTCCTTTGTATAAATGTACTATTACACTTTTGTGCCAATCCTCGAGGATTTTCTCATCTATATTAATGGTGTTTATCAACTCAGTGACTAAGTTGACACCAGTCTCCCCTGAGGCTTTTATCATATCAGCGACAATGTCAGAGCGCCCTGGAGCTTTACCGTCTTTCATTTTATTGATTGCGAGCTGGTGCTATCAAAGGAGGGGGTCCAGATATTGGTTTTTCGATACTAAGTTGTTCCTTATCCCATTCAAACTCTACATTTAGCAATCGTTCATAGTGTGCCTTCCATGCTTCTCTGATTTAATTTTCTGCATACGCAATCACTCCATTATCGTTTCTAACACACAGTTCACCTATAATATCCCTACTGTCATTTTAAGCTCGCCTAGCTAGGTTGAAGATCCCATTGGGATTGTCAGTGTTACACACTTGTTCGAGGACCAGGTCATTAATGCCTTTTTTATCATTGTAAATAACTCTTATGGGAGTTCGTTTAGCTGCCTGGTATTATTCCTTGCTGCCTCCCTTCTTCCATGCTTTGAAGAATCTCCTTTTCTCTTTCACAGCATGTTCTACCTCATCGTTCCACCACCAGGAGGTCCTATTCCTGGGGTGACCCTTTGTTTTCCCACAGACTTTGTCAGTGGCAGCGAGAAGGCTATGCTTAAGAAAATTCCATTGACTATTTACATCGTTAGGCCTAGCTTCCTTTTTCTATTAATTTCCTCCAGTTCACTATGAAACCTATCCCTAACATCCTTGTTCTTCTGCAGCCACACTTTCCTTTTGGGCATGTATACCTTCTTGCGCTTAGGATCTCTGTATAAGCTCATGTCGCACACAAGTAGCTTATGCTGGGGGATACATTCCTCGCTCGGGATGACCTTTACATCCCGAACCAGTTTCCAGTGTTTCCTGTTAACCAAGAAGTAATCTATCTGGCTACTGGAGACCCCAAAGTTATATGTGACCAGATGGGTCTGTCTTTTCTTGAACTTCGTGTTACACACAACCATGTTGAGTGCAACGCAGGACTCCAGTATATATTCGCCTTCCATATTCCTCCTTCCGTAACCATTTCCTCCATGTACTCCCTCATATCCATCTGCAGATGCTCCCACGTGACCATTCAGGTCCCCTCCCACGATTGTTATTTCATTCTCCGAGAGGCCTGAAATGACACTGACAGTGTCATTCCAGAAGTCCTCTTTTATCTCTTTCTGTAGGCCAGCCTGTGGGGCATATTTTTGTTTTTCTTTTTTCTATGTGAGTGAGGGAGGCAAAAGGCAGAACTGCCTATAGTGAGTGCCTCTCCCATAGTTGAAAGAGTGACAGAGCCAAAATCAAAGGACGTTCGAGCAAAAAGGCCTGGACACACGGAGTTTGAAGCAATTTAAGTCATAGGAAGAGGGAAAGACTGATTCTGGGAGAGAGTTCCAGAGCTCAGCTTTTGAATAAAAGAAAATTTGAGAGTAACGTTTCACTCTTGGGTTGGAGACTTGCACAGAGTAGGGGTGGGATTGTGTTGCAGGATGGGTACCACGTGCCCTACGTAAAGGAGGTGGTATACACTGGGAAAGCTCTTAGGAACACTGATTATTATAGTAGCGATAGAATAGTGAGAGAGATGCAACATTGCGGCGGAGAGAGAGAGATTGCAGAGAATTGGTGAGTGGATGGGAGTTAATGATACGAAAGGCCTTCCTTTCAACTTTGTCTAGGAGAGCGGTGTGGGAGGAACCTCCCAACACATGTGAACAATACACAATACAAGGATGCACTATGCCCCTGTACAGAGCAAGAAGCTGTGCAGGGGTAAAGAACCCTGTAAGGCGGTTGAGCACACCCAGCTTCTGGGAGGCTGCCTTAGCAAGACTGGTAATATGGTCCTTCCAACTGAGATCAGAAGAAAAAGAGACACCAAGAATGTTGAGAGAAGATGAAGGATTGATTTTTGTATTGTTGAAGAATAAGGGATAGTCCGCTGGGAGTTCCTGACGGGTAGATAAATGGAGAAATTGGGTTTTGGAAGCATTAAATGTAACAAGGTTTTCTCTGCCCCAATTGGAGATAGTAGTTAGATCAGAATTTAAGTGTTTTATGGCTTCATTCCGTTTGTCATTGAGGAATTGCTGGCTTGGGCGTTCTGAAAAACTAATGGAGTAGTGTAAGGTTGAGTCGTCTGTGTATGAATGGATGGAAACTAAGGTACAGTTGAGAAGATCATTTATAAAAATTAGAAAGAGAATAGGACAGAGCCCTGAGGAACACCGCAATTTATAGGGTGAGGAAGTGAGTGATGGCCGTCCACAACCGCAGCTATTGCACGGCCGGAAAGGAAATTAGAGACAAAGGCACAGATGGAGGGATAGAAACCGAAGGAGGGTAGTTTAGAAATTAAAGATTTGTCCCAGACTCTATCGAAGGCTTTCGATATGTCTAGTGCAATAGAAAAAGTCTCACCGAAGTCCCGAAAGGAGGATGACCAAGAGTTAGTAAGATATGAAAGGAGATCACCAGTAGAGCGACCCTTAAATCAGATTGCAACGCATTTCTATCATCTTCGTTCAGGACTGTATTTCCTATTTTTGTATCGTCGGCGAATTTGGAAATGGTGTTGTTTACCCCTACATCAATATCGTTAATGTAAATGAGAAACAGGACCGGTCCAAGGACTGAACCCTGTGGAACTCCACTAGTGACAGGCTCCCACTCCGATTCCACTCCATTTATCACCACTCTCTGTCTTCTGTCTGTAAGCCAATTTGTTATCCAAGAATGAATTTCACCTTTGATACCTATCCTCTCCAGTTTAGCCAATAGTTTTCGGTGAGGCACCTTGTCGAAAGCTTTTTGGAAAGTCCAAGAAGATTATATCTAGTGATTTCGTCATGTCGTTATATGTGAATAGTTTGTTATAAAATTCAATCAAATTTGTTAGGCATGACTTATTTGATCTAAAGCTGTGTTGACTATTTTTGATTAGGTTGTTTGATTCGAGGTAATCTACTATCTTATCTCTAAGGATATTTTCCATGATTTTTCCTACAATTGAAGTTAGACTAATTGGTCTGTAATTACTCGCTTTGGCCTTGCTACCCTTCTTGTATATCGGCGTAATGTTCGCATCTTTCCAATCACTCGGTACAATCCCCTGTAGTAATGATAAGTTAAATAGTTGTGTCAGGGGTTTTGCTATTTCGTCCTTAACATTCTTAATTATTTTCGGGTGGAGCATGTCGGGTCCCGGGGTCTTATTTACATTTAAATTACTCAATTTGCTTTGTACTTCGCTAACACTGATGGTGAAATCTCCTATCACATGAGTTGAGGTGTTATTTTCAAGGGTATGATCGATAATTTCTTCTGTGAAAACTGAGCTAAAATATTTGTTGAGCAGATTTGCCGTGTTTGTGTCACCTGTTATTGTCTGGCCATCTTCTATTAGCGGTCCGATTCCACTTTTTATCTGTTTATTTTTATTTACGTAACTGTAGAATTTTTGGGGGTTTGTGGCACTGAGAGAGAGAGGGAGAGAGAGAGAGAGAGCGAGAGAGAGAGAGAGAGAGCGAGCGAGAGAGAGAGAGAGAGAGAGAGAGAGAGAGAGAGAGAGAGAGAGAGAGAGAGAGAGAGAGAGAGAGAGAGAGAGAGGCGAGAGAGAGAGAGAGAGAGAAAGAGGGGGGTGGGAGAACAAGCTACAAAGAAGATAAAGACATTGTCAATACAGACACTGGGGTCCAATCCAGGTAGACACTCTAGGTAATGCAAGGGATACTATGGAGTCCAGATAACCCACAAAACGTCGGACCAGCTAGTGTTAACCCCTTCAGCACTATGACGCCTCTTTACCTTTGATACTGGCTAAAAATTAGACCATTTTATGCAGTTTAAGAAGGACCTATGTCATTATGAGGGTTAATTGAGACTGTATTTAGCCATTTGAGTCGTAGAGGTAGATTACAAACTAAAGAATATCGTCTAATGGTAACCAGACGATATGAAAATTACGTAATGGTGGTGAAAGGGTTAAGGGGGGATGGTTCACTTTTTGGTCGATTTTGTTCATGTATTTATTATTTTCCTAGTTTCCTCCCTAGACCTCCAGCAAACTTAAAAGAACAACCCCAGGATCCCCTTCCAAGATATGTGTACATTTTTCGGTAGAGAAATGTCCCGGCTGAAGGCCGGTTCCTCCTAAATTACAGTCTCGCTATCGCTCGCCAGGAAAAAAGACACCTAAATGACGCGTACAGTTTTAATATGGACAAAGAAAAGGGGCGAAAGGTCTTAAAATCGCCAAACTAATAGGACAAACGTAATAAAATCTGAAAACTAATGAGGTTAAATATAAGGAAGAAGGGGGACCAGAAAAGCGACCCATCCCCCCTTAAGCGGGAGTCCAGGGAGCTACAGAATCACTTGACTTTTAGGCAATCGAAAACTTAAATTTTCAAAAAGCTTTTGACAAAGTGCCTCATTGCAGGCGTATGTCAAAAGTGAGTGCGCTAGGTATCAATCAATAGAGAGGTCACAAATTGGATAGAAAGTTGGCTAACAGTTAGACAACAGCTAGTGGTAATCAATGGTGTTTATTCTGAGTGGATTCCAGTCATTTTTGGAGTTCCACAAGGATCTCTCCATGGCCCACTTCTGTGTGGTTTATTTTTATCATCAGTTGATTAATCAGATGATTTAATCACTTCATAAGAAATTACACTCGTAATTCAATCATGCGCATTATATTTCCATTTATAAGATCACGGTGAGGAACATAATTTCTGTGGGCAACTGTACCTTCTGTAGACCTTATATATCTGTCATAGCTTCTATAAATCTGCTATGTAGTCTTTTAGGCCATTCATACCGTCTATAAACCTTTTGTATACCTTAAGGGAAGGCTTGGTTTCTCTAGACCCCCTTCTCCCTCATGTTTATCCCCATTCGTTTTAAGAATATAGGATGTTCATATCATTCGTTTGGCGATTCTAACACCTTTTGGGCCTCTTAGGTGTCTATTTTGTCATGGCGAGCCTATCATTTAAGAGGAGTTGGCCTTCGGTCGGGAAATGTTTTCCACCGAAATATATACAAATTCGTGGGTTGAAAAAGTGGTATCCTGACCAGGATTCGAACCCACTCACTCCAGGTAGATTTGGGAGAGTTGGGCACCGTAACCACTCGACCATGAGCAGATATATGGGAAGCAACCTTAAAAGTTCATGTTTGAAGAACCAGGTTATACTCTCGCGGAGGACTGTGCCTTCATACACGTGACAAATTGTTTAGACTTCAACCATAACCATTTTACACATTCTACCCCGCCAACTCGGCTAAATGATACCATTTTAATCATCCTGATACTATTATGGAACCTCTCTGATGTCAAATACCATGCACAGAGTTTTCATAATAGTTATCCACAAGACTATAACCTGGTTCTTCAAATAAGAACTAAGGTTGCTTCTCTTATATCCGCTCATGGTCGAGTGGTTACGGTGCCCAACTCTCACAAACATACCTGAATGACTGGGTTCGAATCCTGGTCAGGATGCCTCTCTCCCAACCTGTCCCTGAATATCATTATATTGACAAGGAAGAGTTCACCAGGCCTCACTTAACTCTCTTTCTCTCTCTCACTCTTTGTAGCTGTTCCTTCTCCCAGACTGGTCTCAACCACTGCCAGAGCGAGAGAGAGAGAGAGAGATAGATAGAGAGATAGAGATAGAGAGAGAGAAAGAGAGAGAGAGAGGGGAGGGGGGGGGGGGGAAGCTGCAGGGTATTGACAAAGAATACTTCACCCCGACTTCCCTCTAGTCTCTCCTCTATCTCTGTCTCTCTTATTCTTGATCGCTCTGTCTGTCTGTCTGTCTTTCTCACTCTCTCTCTCTCTCTCTCTCTCTCTCTCTCTCTCTCTCTCTCTCTCTCTCTCTCTCTCGCTCTCTCTCTCTCTCTCTTTCTCTATATATATATATATATATATATAGATATATATAGATATATATACAGTATATTCATATATATATATATATATATATATATATATATATATATATATATATATATATATACTGTATATATATATATATATATGGAATGATTTCTGCTTCCGTGGCCAGGGACCCTTGGAGAATGCTGAAGGCATTGCCGAGGTAATCCTCTCGGGCATGGAAGTATACATTCCATTCTCTTTCTCTCGGAGTAATGCTAAAAAATCTTGGTTTACTCACGCCTGTTCTACTGCTGTCCGCAATAAGGAGGAAGCATTCAAACGGTACCGATGCCTTAAAACTCAAGACTCTCATTCTTCCTATGTTTCTGCCCGGAATCAAGCCAAATCTGTTCTTCGACTTGCCAAACACTCTTTCATCAATAGTAAATGCACTGAACTATCCAACTCTAGCTCTTCCCAAGCTTTCTGGCATCTAGCCAAAAACATCTCCAACAATTTCTCTTCCTCATCTTTCCTTCCCCTTTCCCACTCTGATGGCACAACCATCACTTCTTCCTCTACAAATTGCAGATGTAAGTAACTCACAAGATACCGTAATTTTTGGTGACTTTAATTTACCTGTGACCAAGTGGGGCGATACTCTTACTTCACACTCCGGACATGACTTGTATACGAACTTGCAAGAGAGTTCGCTTTATCAATTTGTTGGAACGCCGACCCGTGGTAATAACGTTCTTGACATTGTACTTGCAACAAAAGAAGAATTAATAGAGAATTTGAATGTTGGTGATGAATTCAGTAACAGCGACCATCGTACGATAACTTTCACTTTAAAGTTTACTAGTAACGAACCAAATAGTAGCATCGAAAAAGTCCCTAATTTCAAGAAAGCAAACTTCCATAAACTTAGAGCTATGTTTAAAGAAACTGACTGGAGCTTTTTAATTCACAATAACGACATAAATACATCTTGGAAGTTATTCGAAGCCACTTACCTAAAAGCAGTGCAAGACTGCATACCATCGAAAACTCGGCGTCCAGGCCATAATAATAAGCCCAAATGGTGGAATAAAGATATTTCAAACTGCCTGCTTGCTAAAAAATTTGCTAAGGATAGATTAAAATCCTCACAAAATGACGAAGAACGGCTGAAATTTGTAGAGCTACGACGCAAAGCCAAAAAGTTAATTAAGCAAAGTAAAAAGACCTTAGAGTTACATATTGCGAATCAAAGTAAAACAAACCCGAAAGAATTCTATAGTTATATCAGAAAGAAAAAAGTCGTTACTTCAACTGTTGGACCGTTAGTCGATGAAAATGGAGAATACACCAAAGACGAAGAACAAATGAGTAATGCCCTCAATACCTTCTTTGCATCAGTTTTTACAACAGAAGACCTCAGTGATATCCCTACACCATCGCCGATTCAGATTGATAATTCAGATGTTCTAAGCAATATCACCGTTACAGAGAGAGAAGTATTGAATTGTTTAGATAAACTCAAGGTAAATAAAACGCCTGGACCTGATACAATCTCGCCTAGAGTTCTAAAGGAAGCTAAGGATGAGCTCTCTAAACCACTGACATTACTATTCAATAAATCCTTGCAGTCTGGAACTATGCCCGATCAGTGGAAGCTAGCCAACGTAACACCGATATTCAAAAAAGGCAGCAAATCCCTACCCAGTAACTATCGTCCAATTAGCTTAACCTCAGTTGTATGTAAAATGCTAGAAACGGTCATACGAGACAGACTCGTAAATCACTTAGAGGAAAATAACATACTTAAAGATACTCAACACGGCTTTCGTAAAAAACGTTCCTGTTTAACAAACCTCTTAGACTTCTTCCACGATATCCTCAACCTCTACGATGAGAGTAAAGCTGTAGATATTATATACCTTGATTTTCAAAAGGCCTTTGACAAAGTTCCCCACAAACGTTTACTGCTAAAACTAAAAGCGCATGGAATACAAGACGGTGTGTTGAAATGGATAGAAAATTGGCTCAGCGACAGAAAGCAAAGAGTAGTCATAAACGGTAAGGCATCAAAATGGACCAATGTAAGTAGCGGGGTACCCCAGGGATCGGTACTAGGACCAATTCTCTTTCTAATTTACATCAACGACATAGATGAGGGTCTCACCTGTACAATCTCAAAATTTGCTGACGATACAAAAATTGCAAAATAGCGTACTCTCAAAAGAACAAGTTGACGATATGCAACACAATCTAGATAAATTGTCATGTTGGGCCCAAATTTGGCAAATGAGTTTCAATGCGGATAAATGTAAAGTACTACATATCGGATACCTAAATGAGAAAGCAAACTATTCGATGAATGGCACTCAGCTTAAGAATGTAAACAGAGAAACCGATCTGGGAGTAACAATATCGAGTAACCTAAAACCGAGTCAACAATGTTCAGAAGTTGTTAAGAAGGCAAACAAAATAATTGGCTTTATAGGCAGGTCATTTGAGCATAAATCCAAAGAAGTTATCCTAACCCTCTACAATTCCTTAGTCCGCCCTCTTCTGGAATACTGCGTTCAATCCTGGTGCCCTTATTACCAAAAAGATATAAACAAGCTAGAACGAGTTCAACGTAGAGTTACCAAAATGATACCTAGCCTAAAGAACAAACCATACGAAGAGCGTCTTAGAGAATTAAATCTATTTCCTTTAACCCAGCGCAGATTAAGAGGTGACTTAATTCAAGTGTTCAAAATCATCAAAGGCATCGACAATATGAACTGTAGTAAGTACTTCACTATCGACCAATCTAATTACACGCGGGGAAACGGTTGCAAAATTATTGGTAAATCTTTTAACTCACACGAATCTAAGAATTTCTTCTTCAATCGAGTTGTCAACTTGTGGAATGGGCTTCCCCGAAACGTTATAGACTGCATCACCGTTGATTCATTTAAACTCCGCTTAGACAAATATCTCGCATCAAACCCGCGACTGACTGCGTTTGTAAATGAATAACTTTATTTTATCCCCCCCTCAGTTACTAACCCATCTGTCCCCTACTAACTTCCTAATCCTGCCACGGACATTAGTTCCAAGGCAGTAATTCCCTTTCCAATGTTCCCTTACCCACTCTAAACCACTGTTTGGACACTTGATCCTCAGTGTTTTGGAGGACAAGCAACCTAGAAGGGTCACTAGATCTGTTGTTGCTTGATTTCCTTTGTACTCCTTTGTACTCTGACAAAGCTAAACTCTTCGCTCAAACTTTTGCTAGAAACTCCACCTTGGATGATTCCGGTGCTATTCCTCCCTCTCCACCCTCCTCTCTCTTACTTATGCCTAATATCCTAATCTCTCCTAAAGATGTACTTTCTACTCTCTCTGGGCTTAATACTAATATGGTGTATGGTCCGGACGGTGTTCCTCCTGTTGTTCTCAAAAACTGTGCTTCCGTGCTGACTCCCTGCCTAGGCAAATTCTTTCGTCTCTGTCTATCCTCTAACGTCTTCCATTCATGCTGGAAGTTTGCTCACATTCAACCTGTCCCAAAGAAGGGTGACCGCTCTCAACCCTCCAATTATCGTCCAATTGTTCTCATCTCTTGTTTTTCTAAAGTTTTTGAAACTATTCTTGCTTCCAAATTTCTTAAGCATTTCTCTTCTCATAATCTGCTCTCAGATCGCCAGTATGGCTTCCTTAAGGGTCGCTCTACTGGTGATCTTCTTTCATAACTTACTAACTCTTGGTCATCCTCTCGGGACTTCGGTGAGACTTTTTCTATTGCACTAGACATATCGAAAGCCTTCCATAGAGTCTGGCACAAATCTTTAATGTCTAAACTACCCTCCTTCGGTTTCTATCCCTCCATCTGTGCCTTTGTCTCTAATCTCCTTTCCGGCCGTTCCATAGCAGCAGTTGTGGACGGCCATCGTTCACTTCCTCACCCTATTAACTCCGGTGTTCCTCAGGGCTCTGTCCTATCTCTTATTCTCTTTTAATTTTTATAAATTATCTCCTCAACTGTACCTCAATTCCCATCCATTCATACGCAGACGACTCAACCTTACACTACTCCATTAGTTTTTCAGAACGCCCCAGCAAGCAATCCCTCAACTACGAACATAATGAAGCCATAGAACTCTTAAATTTTGATCTAAATCCTATCTCCAATTGGGGCAGTGAAAACCTTGTTACGTTTAATGCTTCCAAAACCCAATTTCTCCATCTATCTACCCGTAAGGAACTCCCAGCAGACTATCCCTTATTCTTCAACAATACAAAAATCAATCCTTCATCTTCTCTCAATATTCTTGGTGTCTCTTTTTCTTCTGCTCTCAGCTGGAAGGACCATATTACCAGTCTTGCTAAGGCGGCCTCCCAGAAGCTGGGTGTGCTAAACCACCTTAGGGGGTTATTTTCCCCTGCACAGCCTTTTGCTCTGTACAGGGGCATAGTGTGTCCTTGTATTGAGTATTGTTCACATGTGTGGGGAGGTTCCTCTCACACCGCTCTCTTAGACAAAGTTGAAAGGAAAGCCTTTCGTATCATTAACTCCCGTCCACTCACCAACTCTCTGCAATCTCTCTCTTTCCGCCGCAATGTTGCATCTCTCTCGCTATTCTATCGCTATTATAATAATCAGTGTTCCTCAGAGCTTTCTCAGTGTATACCACCTCCTTTACATAGGGCACGTGGTACCCGTCTTGCAGCTCAATCCCACCCCTACTCTGTGCAACTCTCCAACCCGAGAGCGAAACGTTACTCTCAAACTTTCTTCTACTCAACAGCTGAGCTCTGGAACTCTCTCCCAGAATCAGTCTTTCCCTCTGCCTATGACTTAAATTGCTTCAAACTCCGTGTGTCCGGGCATTTTGGTTCGAACGTCCCTTGATTTTGGCCCAGTCACTCTTTCAACTATGGGGGAGGCACTCGCTATAGGCAGTTCTGCCTTTTGCCTCCCTCAATCACATAGAAAAGAAAAACAATATATATATACCCGGTATATATATATACAGTATATATATATATATTTCTGTCTGTCTGTCTTTATCGCTCTCGCGCTCTCTCTCTCTCTCTCTCTCTCTCTCTCTCTTATGTATGTATCTATCGATCTATCGGTATATCTATCTATCTGTTTGTCTGTCTGTCTATCTATATAGCTGTGTATCTGTATGTCTGTCTGTCTATCTGTCTGTCTATCTATGTATCTAGCTATCTATCTATCTATCTATCTATATATCAGTCTATCTATCTATATATCAATCTATCTGTCAGTCTGTCTGTCTAGCTGTCTATCTATATAGCTGTGTATCTGTATGTCTGTCTGTCTATCTATCTGTCTGTCTGTCTGTCTATCTATATATCTATCTATCTATCTATATATCAATCTATCTATCTGTCTGTCTGTTTATCGCTCCCTCTCTCTCACCACGACCAATGTATCCCTCCATATGTCCACATGTCTCTCACCACGACCAATGTATCCCTCCATATGTCCACATGTCTCACCACGACCAATGTATCCCTCCATATGTCCACATGTCTCTCACCACGACCAATGTATCCCTCCATATGTCCACATGTCTCTCACCACGACCAATGTATCCCTCCATATGTCCACATGTCTCTCACCACGACCAATGTATCCCTCCATATGTCCACATATCTCTCAGGATGGGATACGATAGCCAAGAACGAAGAAGGGATGCACCAGAACCGACAGGGGGGGGGGGGGGGGGACATTTGGCCTAGGGATCTAACTCAAATACAGGGTTCCATTAATTATTATATGTGTATTAAGGGGGCCCACCTCGTTGTTTTCTCTCTTTCTCACTCTCTCTCTCTTGGTTGTATCCATTCGGCCCCATTCAGCCTACTGTTTTAAGACGTTTACCCCCATCCAGGTGTCAATATTTTCCTGGCGAGCGGTAGCGAGCCTGCATATATGTATTTATTTTGTTTATACAACAAGCTAAATTTGTACATTTTTCGATAGAAAATTTTCTCCGGCGAAGCCGGATTTCTCCATACAATGCTGGCTCGCGATAACCGACACCTGAATGGGGATACACGTCTTCAAACAGTTGGCTGAATGGGGCCGAATGGATACAAGCCAGAGAAAGGGAGAAAAGGAGAGACAGAGAAAAAAAGTAGGTGACCTCCCTTAACCTGAGCTCTGGAACTCTCTCCCAGAATCAGTCTTTCCCTCTTCCTATGACTTAAATTGCTTCAAACTCCGTGTGTCCAGGCATTTTGGCTCGAACGTCCCTTGATTTTGGCCCTGTCACTCTTTCAACTATGGGGGAGGCACTCGCTATAGGCAGTTATGCCTTTTGCCTCCCTCAATCACATAGAAAAAAAAAAAAAAAAAAAAAACTATTCAGTACCAGGGACGTCCCATTTATCATTTTCTGGCAACTATTAGACGATTGTATTCAGCTTCGGAAGGACCTCTATCAATAATAAGGCTTCAAACTATCCCAACCCCCCCCTTTAACGACCACAGATCCTTCCTAAGTTGCATACTATCGTATAAATATAGCTAGAATATAATATAACACACGTCGCTGGTACAGAACGGGTTAAGGAAACGGAAACGGTAGCCAAGAACGAAGTGATGCACCAGCCGACAGTAGGGAGCTAGAACAATTAGCCTAGGGGTCTAACTCAACTACAGGGTTCCATTAGTTGTCCTAGGGGTCTAACTCAACTACAGGGTTCCATTAGTTGTCCTAGGGGTCTAACTCAACTACAGGGTTCCATTAGTTGTCCTAGGGGTCTAACTCAACTACAGGGTTCCATTAGTTGTCCTAGGGGTCTAACTCAACTACAGGGTTCCATTAGTTGTCCTAGGGGTCTAACTCAACTACAGGGTTCCATTAGTTGTCCTAGGGGTCTAACTCAACTACAGGGTTCCATTAGTTGTCCTAGGGGTCTAACTCAACTACAGGGTTCCATTAGTTGTGCTATGTGTATTAAGGGAGCCCAGACGGTATTGTGCAGCATAATTTAATGGTTCGGATCAATGGTTTAAGGAGGGGTTTTAGTTTGCTCTCTAAACTTCTATCAAGCTTAAAAAACAACCCCAAGACTTCCCTTCGATATAAATGTGTACATTTTTCGATAGAAAAATGTCCCTGCCGTAGGCCGATTCCTCTTACAATACAGGCTCGCTATCGCTCGCCAGGAAAAATATCGACATCTAAATGGCACGAAAGGTGCTAATATTTGCAAAGAAATGGGACAAAAAGTCAGAAAAACGCCAAACTAAATGGGCGATTGTCTTAAAATATAACTAATGGGGCTAAACATGAGGGAGAAAGAGGCCCTCAAAACCATCTGCCTCCCCTGAATTAGACCCCAATATATGTTTCAATTATTTGTTCTATGGGTATTAAGGGGGGTGACCTGCTCTTTATCTGGCTTTTATCCATTTGGCCCCATTCATCCTACTGTTGTAAGACGTTTAACTCCATCCAGGTGTCCATTTTTTCTTACAATGCTGGCTCGCTATCGGTAGCCATCAAGAAATCGACACCTGGATGGGGATAAATGTCTTAAAACAGTAGGCTGAATGGGGTCGAATGGAAACAAGCCAGAGAAAGAGAGAAAAAAGCAGGTCACCCCCCTTAACCCCTTCTGAACCGGCGACGTTTTTTAGGATTATTCTAGCTATATTTAGACGATTTTCCGAAGTTTAAGAAGGATTTGTGGTAGTAAAAAGGGTTAAGTGAGATAGCTCAAAGCCTGTTAAATGCTAGAGGTCCTTTTTAAACTGAATGAAATTACCTAATAATAGCCAGATTAAGGCGTTTATCCCCATCCTGCTGTCGATTTCTTTCTGGCGAGCGATAGCGAGCTAGCATTGTATGAAGACATCTGACATCGCTGAAGATTTGTTTCTATCAACAAATTTACAAATTTAACTTGCTCTCAAAATTTGTTTTAAATATATGCTGGCTCGCTAGCGCTTGCCAGGTTAAAAATCGACACCTGGATGGGGATAAATGTCTTAAAACAGTAGGCTGAATGGGGCCGAAGGGATTCAACGGAGAGAAAGAGGGAGAGCGAGAGAGAGCGAGAACAAAACATGAGGTGGGCCCCTTAAGTGAAAATATTCCCTTAATCCCTTCTGTACCGGCGACGTCTTTTTCATTTCAATCAACTACATTTGAACGATATTTTTGCTGTTTAAGACAAATCTGTGGTAGTAAAAAGAGTTGAGAGAGATATTTGGAAGCCTGTAAATGGCTGGAGGCCCTTTTTAAACTGAATGAAGTCTTTTAATAGTAGCCAGAGTACATATAAAAGGCCGCGTTACCGGTACTGTACGGGTTAGGGGGAGATGGGTCTTTTTTTCTAGCCCCCTTTTTCCTCATGTTTAGTCCCATTAGTTCTCAAATGTTTAGACGTTCGGCCCATTACTTAGGCGATTTTTAGACCTTGCGACCCATTTCTTTGTTAAATATTAAGACTTTTCGTGTCATTTACTATGGGTTTCAGAGGCCGTGTGGCATCGTTTTTCGGGAATAACTTATTAACAAACAGTTGGATCAGTATGATATTTTGACAGCTTTATCCACATCGTCCCCTAATTGTTGTCAATATAGTGCATTACCAAAAGTGTAGAAATAAGCCACTTGTCCCTGTGTCATGAGGTTAAAGTCGCACATTAATGACTAAGAAACGGACAAGGCTACCGTGGTTTACCTGTGAGAACCACCAAACCATTATTGCTCCTCCATCAAACACGGTAGTTATCAGCCAATAGAAACAGAGTATAGTGATAATTTGAGATAAAACAAAAAAGGAAAACAAAAACTATTTATCTAACTTGGTCGGACCAAACCTGAGAGCTAAGCTATACACAGCCTGAGACCTCTCACGGAGAGACCCCCAGGATGGAGTCGGAGAGTAAATGCAACTTCGCCTGTTGCAGTGTACGCCGCTAGTGGTTGATTGAAGGGGTCCTACCTCGTTTTTTTTCTCTCTCTCTGGGTTGTATCCATTCGGCCTCATTCAGCCTACTGTTTTACGACGTTTATACCCATGTAGGTGTTGATTTTTTCCTGGCGAGCGGCAGCGAGCCAGCATATTTAAAAATATGTTTTTGACAGCATGCTAAATTTATACATTTTTCGTTAGAAAAAATTCTCTGGCGAAGCCGGATTTCTTAATACAATCGACACCTGGATGGGGATAAACGTGTTAACACAGTTGGCTGAATGCGGCCGCATGGATACAACCTAGAGAAAGATAGGAAAGGAGAGAAAAAAAAGCAGGTGACCCCTTAATGTTTTTTATCCCTTTCAGTAACAGTTACGTCCTTTTCATCGTATTCTGGACACTATTAGACGATTGTATTCAACTTGGGAACGATCTGTGGTAGCTCAAAGGAATAAATGGTATAGTCTGTGGCCTTTTTATTGTTAATCCTCTTTACTAAGCTGAATATAATCATCTAACAGTTGCCAGACTATAATGAAAAGGACGTGACCGGTACTGAAGGGGTTAATATGTAGAGGTAGTTATTTAATTTGGTTTGATATTTTATCTCGTTCATCTACCCTTACTTCATATATATATATATATATATATATATATATATATATATATATAGAGAGAGAGATAGATAGATAGATAGATAGATATATAGATACTGTAGATAGATATATACAGACGGTATATTCCGACAATACGAACCACGGTAATTGCAGACCAGGGAATAATGTAAAACGGTGGAATATCCGCTTTCCAGTACGGCCGGAGGGGGAAGCTGAGTTACGCGGCCTTCGGGAATTCGGATAACAAGGTCCTGCGACAGAAATTCGAAGCTTAGATTGTTGGAGGACGGAGAATTTGGGGCCGGATATTCGTTCGGATTGGCCGTTACCTGAATATAATCATCTAACAGTTGCCAGACTATAATGAAAAGGACGTGACCGGTACTGAAGGGGTTAATATGTAGAGGTAGTTATTTAATTTGGTTTGATATTTTATCTCGTTCATCTACCCTTACTTCATATATATATATATATATATATATATATATATATATATATATATATATAGAGAGAGAGATAGATAGATAGATAGATATATAGATACTGTAGATAGATATATACAGACGGTATATTCCGACAATACGAACCACGGTAATTGCAGACCAGGGAATAATGTAAAACGGTGGAATATCCGCTTTCCAGTACGGCCGGAGGGGGAAGCTGAGTTACGCGGCCTTCGGGAATTCAGATAACAAGGTCCTGCGACAGAAATTCGAAGCTTAGATTGTTGGAGGACGGAGAATTTGGGGCCGGATATTCGTTCGGATTGGCCGTTACCATGAGTCTAGTTAACGGTTAAGGGGGAATGGGCGTATTCTGTGTGTTTTTGTTTTTGTTTGTTTTATTTCTATGTGAGTGGGGGAGACGACAGGCAGAACTGCCTGTAGCAGTGCCTCCCCAACAGTTGAAAGAGTGACAGGGTCAAAAGCCCAAAATCAAGGGACATTCGAGCCAAAATGCCTTGTTTATGTATATTGTTAATACATTTTTAGATTCCTCCCTAGACCTTCATCAAGCTTAGTAAAAACACCCTCCTAGACCCTCCTTCAAGATAAATTTGTACATTTTTCGATAGAAAAATTTCCCTGCCAAAGGTCGATCCTCTTGAAATATAGGCGCACTACCGCTCGCCAGGAACAACATCGACACCTACTATGTGTTTCAGAGGCCGTGTGGCATCGACACCTACTATGTGTTTCAGAGGCCGTGTGGCATCGACACCTACTATGTGTTTCAGAGGCCGTGTGGCATCGACACCTACTATGTGTTTCAGAGGCCGTGTGGCATCGACACCTACTATGTGTTTCAGAGGCCGTGTGGCATCGACACCTACTATGTGTTTCAGAGGCCGTGTGGCATCGACACCTACTATGTGTTTCAGAGGCCGTGTGGCATCGACACCTACTATGTGTTTCAGAGGCCGTGTGGCATCGACACCTACTATGTGTTTCAGAGGCCGTGTGGCATCGACACCTACTATGTGTTTCAGAGGCCGTGTGGCATCGACACCTACTATAGGTGTCGATGCCACACGGCCTCTGAAACACATAGTAGGTGTCGATGCCACACGGCCTCTGAAACACAGTAGGTGTCGATGCCACACGGCCTCTGAAACACATAGTAGGTGTCGATGCCACACGGCCTCTGAAACACATAGTAGGTGTCGATGCCACACGGCCTCTGAAACACATAGTAGGTGTCGATGCCACACGGCCTCTGAAACACATAGTAGGTGTCGATGCCACACGGCCTCTGAAACACATAGTAGGTGTCGATGCCACACGGCCTCTGAAACACATAGTAGGTGTCGATGCCACACGGCCTCTGAAACACATAGTAGGTGTCGATGCCACACGGCCTCTGAAACACATAGTAGGTGTCGATGCCACACGGCCTCTGAAACACAGTAGGTGTCGATGCCACACGGCCTCTGAAACACAGTAGGTGTCGATGCCACACGGCCTCTGAAACACATAGTAGGTGTCGATGCCACACGGCCTCTGAAACACAGTAGGTGTCGATGCCACACGGCCTCGGAAACACATAGTAGGTGTCGATGCCACACGGCCTCTGAAACACATAGTAGGTGTCGATGCCACACGGCCTCTGAAACACATAGTAGGTGTCGATGCCACACGGCCTCTGAAACACATAGTATGTGTTTCAGAGGCCGTGTGGCATCGTTTTTCAGGAATAACTTATTAACTAACAGTTGGATCAGTGTGATATTTTGACACAGCTTTATCCACATCGTCCCCTAATTGTTGTCAATATAGTGCATTACCAAAAGTGTAGAAATAAGCCACTTGTCCCTGTGTCATGAGGTCAAAGTCGCACATTAATGACTAAGAAACGGACAAGGCTACCGTGGCTTACCTGTGAGAACCACCAAATCATTATTGCTCCTCCATCAAACAAGGTAGTTATCAGCCACCACCCAACCCTATTATTGCCTTTAAATTCAAGTTATCTGTCAATATCAAGTATAAATATACAAACAGTATGTATTTTTGTATATTTATACTTGATATTGACAGCTTACTTGAATGTAAAGGCGATAATAGGGTTGGATGGTGGCTGATAACTACCGTGTTTGATGGAGGAGCAATAATGGTTTGGTGGTTCTCACAGGTAAACCATGGTAGCCTTGTCCGTTTCTTAGTCATTAATGTGCGACTTTAACCTCATGACACAGGGACAAGTGGCTTATTTCTACACTTTTGGTAATGCACTATATTGACAACAATTAGGGGACGATGTGAAAAAAGCTGTCAAAATATCATACTGATCCAACTGTTTGTTAATAAGTTATTCCCGAAATACGATGCCACACGGCCTCTGAAACCCATAGTAAATGACACGAAAAGTCTTAATATTTAACAAAGAAATGGGTCGCAAGGTCTAAAACTCGCCTAAGTAATGGGCCGAACGTCTAAAAATTTGAAAACTAATGGGACTAAACATGAGGAAGAAGAGGGCTAGAAAAAAAACCCCATCTCCCCCTAACCCGTACAGTACCGGTAACGCGGCCTTTTATATGTACTCTGGCTACTATTAAAAGACTTCATTCAGTTTAAAAAGGGCCTCCAGCCATTTACAGGCTTCCAAATATCTCTCTCAACTCTTTTTACTACCACAGATTATTCTTAAACAGCAAAAATATCGTTCAAATGTAGTTGATTGAAATGAAAAAGACGTCGCCGGTACAGAAGGGATATAAGCACCCGTCACACCTAGCCGATTTTAGGCCAAGACTGTCCGCGACCTAAGGGTCGTGGACAGTCTCGGTCTACGTCGCCGCGCATCATGGGCTGTCGCCAACATAACAAACAGGTCGGGATGGGTCTTCATATACCCACTCAAAAGTTCAACATGCACAACTTTGAAAATCAAGTCGGTGTGGAGTGACGTAAAAAAATGGGACGTGAAGGGGACGGGAGGCAAATGGCGTGTGACGGCGCTTGACGGCGCTTGACGGGAAAAGGTAGGTGTCAGTGCGTTGGCACACAGCGGCACACGGCACCATAAAGGAGGTCTGCGTCAGGCGGCGTCACCATAACAACCTGCGGGGATCAGCGGCGGCTTGCGGCGACCGAACGATGCCCTAACGGTCAATATATAAATAAACAACATAATTAAATAATTAAATAATAAATGTATTATCAATAACCATCAAAATATAAGATTAGGTGTATTAATTACAGAACAAATGAAAAATAACAACATTCAATACATAATTAAATTAATAATAATAATAAAATAACAGAATTAATTGAAATAATTAGTTAATAATCAGCCGTCCATCGGCACAGTAATTCATATTGACGCCGCCCTACCTCCTGTCGACGCCGTTTGTCGGGTCGTTGTCAACGCGCTACGCTGCAGATCAGCACTCCAGCAGCGACCTAGGTCTTACCTTCAGTCCTGCATGGGCGCCACTCTACCCCGTCAGGTCGCCGTCAGGTCGCCGTCAGGCGGCGTGGCCATCCATACTGCGTCCGGTCCAAAACTCACCCCCCAAAATCTTTAAGCTCTCCGCCGAAGGTCGGCACTCCTGACCACGACTAAAAGGTCGTGGCCAGTCTTGGCTCAAGTCGGCATGGTGTGACGCCTGCTTAAGGGAATATTTTCACTTAAGGGGCCCACCTCATTTTTTGTTCTCACTCTCTTTCGCTCTCCCTCTTTCTCTCCGTTGAATCCATTCGGCCCCATTCAGCCTACTGTTTTAAGACATTTATCCCCATCCAGGTGTCGATTTTTAACCAGGCAAGCGCTAGCGAGCCAGCATATATTTAAAACAAATTTTGAGAGCAAGTTAAATTTGTAATTTTTTTGATAGAAAAATGTCTCCAGCGATGTCAGATGTCTTCATACAATGCTAGCTCGCTATCGCTCGCCAGGAAGAAATCGACACCTGGATGGGGATAAACGCCTTAATCTGGCTATTATTAGGTAATTTCATTCAGTTTAAAAAGGACCTCTAGCATTTAACAGGCTTTGAGCTATCTCACTTAACCCTTTTTACTACCACAAATCCTTCTTAAACTTCGGAAAATCGTCTAAATATAGCTAGAATAATCCTAAAAAACGTCGCCGGTTCAGAAGGGGTTAAGGGGGGAGACCTGCTTTTTTCTCTCCTTCTCTGGCTTGTTTCCATTCGACCCCATTCAGCCTACTGTTTTAAGACATTTATCCCCATCCTGGTGTCGATTCCTTGATGGCGACCGATAGCGAGCCAGCATTGTATGGAAAAGTGGACACCTGGATGGAGATAAACGTCTTAAAACAGTAGGATGAATGGGGCCGAATGGATAAAAGCCAGAGAAAGAGAGAAAAGGAGAGATAAAAAGCAGGTCACCCCCCTTAATACACATAGAACAAATAATGTAAACATATATTGGGGTCTAATTCAGGGGAGGCAGATGGTTTTGGGGGCCTCTTTCTCCCTCATGTTTAGCCCCATTAGTTATGACATTTTAAAACAATCGCTCAATTATTATGGCGTTTTTCAGACGTTTTGTCCCATTTCTTTGCAAATATTAGCACCTTTCGTGCCATTTAGATGTCGATATTTTTCCTGGCGAGCGATAGCGAGCCTGTATTGTAAGAGGAATCGGCCTTCGGCAGGGACATTTTTCTACCGAAAAATGTACACATTTATATCGAAGGGAAGTCTTGGGGTTGTTTTTTAAGCTTGATAGAAGTTTTGAGAGCAAACTAAAACCCCTCCTTAAACCATTGATCCGAACCATTAAATTATGCTGCACAATACCGTCTGGGCTCCCTTAATACACATAGCACAACTAATGGAACCCTGTAGTTGAGTTAGACCCCTAGGACAACTAATGGAACCCTGTAGTTGAGTTAGACCCCTAGGACAACTAATGGAACCCTGTAGTTGAGTTAGACCCCTAGGACAACTAATGGAACCCTGTAGTTGAGTTAGACCCCTAGGACAACTAATGGAACCCTGTAGTTGAGTTAGACCCCTAGGACAACTAATGGAACCCTGTAGTTGAGTTAGACCCCTAGGACAACTAATGGAACCCTGTAGTTGAGTTAGACCCCTAGGACAACTAATGGAACCCTGTAGTTGAGTTAGACCCCTAGGACAACTAATGGAACCCTGTAGTTGAGTTAGACCCCTAGGACAACTAATGGAACCCTGTAGTTGAGTTAGACCCCTAGGACAACTAATGGAACCCTGTAGTTGAGTTAGACCCCTAGGCTAATTGTTCTAGCTCCCTACTGTCGGTTCTGGTGCATCACTTCGTTCTTGGCTACCGTTTCCGTTTCCTTAACCCGTTCTGTACCAGCGACGTGTGTTATATTTTATTCTAGCTATATTTAGACGATAGTATGCAACTTAGGAAGGATTTGTGGTCGTTAAAGGGGTGGGTTGGGATAGTTTGAAGCCTTATTATTGATAGAGGTCCTTCCGAAGCTGAATAAAATCGTCTAATAGTTGCCAGAATATGATAAATGGGACGTCCCTGGTACTGAATAGGTTAAGGGAGGTCACCTACTTTTTTTCTCTGTCTCTCCTTTTCTCCCTTTCTCTGGCTTGTATCCATTCGGCCCCATTCAGCCAACTGTTTGAAGACGTGTATCCCCATTCAGGTGTCGGTTATCGCGAGCCAGCATTGTATGGAGAAATCCGGCTTCGCCGGAGAAAATTTTCTATCGAAAAATGTACAAATTTAGCTTGCTGTATAAACAAAATATATACATATATGCAGGCTCGCTACCGCTCGCCAGGAAAATATTGACACCTGGATGGGGGTAAACGTCTTAAAACAGTAGGCTGAATGGGGCCGAATGGATACAACCAAGAGAGAGAGAGTGAGAAAGAGAGAAAACAACGAGGTGGGCCCCCTTAATACACATATAATAATTAATGGAACCCTGTATTTGAGTTAGATCCCTAGGCCAAATGTCCCCCCCCCCCCTCCCCCCCCTGTCGGTTCTGGTGCATCCCTTCTTCGTTCTTGGCTATCGTATCCCATCCTGAGATACATGTGGACATATGGAGGGATACATTGGTCGTGGTGAGAGACATGTGGACATATGGAGGGATACATTGGTCGTGGTGAGAGACATGTGGACATATGGAGGGATACATTGGTCGTGGTGAGAGACATGTGGACATATGGAGGGATACATTGGTCGTGGTGAGAGACATGTGGACATATGGAGGGATACATTGGTCGTGGTGAGAGACATGTGGACATATGGAGGGATACATTGGTCGTGGTGAGAGAGAACGAGCGATAAACAGACAGACAGATAGATAGATATATAGATATATATATATATATACAGTATATTGGGAGAGAGGCATCCTGACCAGGATTCGAACCCAGTCATTCAGGTATGTTTGTGAGAGTTGGGCACCGTAACCACTCGACCATGAGCGGATATAAGAGAAGCAACCTTAGTTCTTATTTGAAGAACCAGGTTATAGTCTTGTGGATAACTATTATGAAAACTCTGTGCATGGTATTTGACATCAGAGAGGTTCCATAATAGTATCAGGATGATTAAAATGGTATCATTTAGCCGAGTTGGCGGGGTAGAATGTGTAAAATGGTTATGGTTGAAGTCTAAACAATTTGTCACGTGTATGAAGGCACAGTCCTCCGCGAGAGTATAACCTGGTTCTTCAAACATGAACTTTTAAGGTTGCTTCCCATATATCTGCTCATGGTCGAGTGGTTACGGTGCCCAACTCTCCCAAATCTACCTGGAGTGAGTGGGTTCGAATCCTGGTCAGGATACCACTTTTCCAACCCACGAATTTGTATATATTTCGGTAGAAAACATTTCCCGACCGAAGGCCAACTCCTCTTAAATGATAGGCTCGCCATGACAAAATAAACACCTAAGTGGCCCAAAAGGTGTTAGAATCGCCAAACGAATGATATGAACATCCTATATTCTTAAAACGAATGGGGATAAACATGAGGGAGAAGGGGGTCTAGAGAAACCAAGCCTTCCCTTAAGGTATACAAAAGGTTTATAGACGGTATGAATGGCCTAAAAGACTACATAGCAGATTTATAGAAGCTATGACAGATATATAAGGTCTACAGAAGGTACAGTTACCCACAGAAGTTATGTTCCTCACCGTGATCTTATAAATGGAAATATAATGCGCATGATTGAATTACGAGTGTAATTTCTTATGAAGTGATTAAATCATCTGATTAATCAACTGATGATAAAAATAAACCACACAGAAGTGGGCCATGGAGAGATCCTTGTGGAACTCCAAAAATGACTGGAATCCACTCAGAAGAAACACCATTGATTACCACTAGCTGTTGTCTAACTGTTAGCCAACTTTCTATCCAATTTGTGACCTCTCTATTGATGATACCTAGCGCACTCACTTTTGACATACGCCTGCAATGAGACACTTTGTCAAAAGCTTTTTGAAAATTTAAGTTTTCGATTGCCTAAAAGTCAAGTGATTCTGTAGCTCCCTGGACTCCCGCTTAAGGGGGGTGGGTCGCTTTTCTGGTCCCCCTTCTTCCTTATATTTAACCCCATTAGTTTTCAGATTTTATTACGTTTGTCCTATTAGTTTGGCGATTTTAAGACCTTTCGCCCCTTTTCTTTGTCCATATTAAAACTGTACGCGTCATTTAGGTGTCTTTTTTCCTGGCGAGCGATAGCGAGACTGTAATTTAGGAGGAACCGGCCTTCAGCCGGGACATTTCTCTACCGAAAAAATGTACACATATCTTGGAAGGGGATCCTGGGGTTGTTCTTTTAAGTTTGCTGGAGGTCTAGGGAGGAAACTAGGAAAATAATAAATACATGAACAAAATCGACCAAAAAGTGAACCATCCCCCCTTAACCCTTTCACCACCATTACGTAATTTGCATATCGTCTGGTTACCATTAGACGATATTCTTTAGTTTGTAATCTACCTCTACGACTCAAATGGCTATATATAATCTCAATTAACCCTCATAATGACATAGGTCCTTCTTAAACTGCATAAAATGGTCTAATTTTTAGCCAGTATCAAAGGTAAAGAGGCGTCATAGTGCTGAAGGGGTTAACACTAGCTGGTCCGACGTTTTGTGGGTTATCTGGACTCCATAGTATCCCTTGCATTACCTAGAGTGTCTACCTGGATTGGACCCCAGTGTCTGTATTGACAATGTTTTTATCTTCTTTGTAGCTTGTTCTCCCACCCCCCTCTTTCTCTCTCTCTCTCTCGCCTCTCTCTCTCTCTCTCTCTCTCTCTCTCTCTCTCTCTCTCTCTCTCTCTCTCTCTCTCTCTCTCTCTCTCTCTCTCTCGCTCCCTCTCTCTCTCTCCCTCTCTCTCTCTCTCTCTCCTTCCTTAATTGTACCATATTGCTAACAAATATTTGTTGTTACTGTACTGTATACTGTTTTCCAGTTTTCTCACTAGGTTACATTAACCCTCTCCCACTTTTTGTTTTTTTCCAGTAAATTTTGTAACAAGTTTCTAGTCCATTTGTGATTTTCAGGCTTTAACTGTGTCATACTGCTAACATACATTTTTGTTTTATTTTCAGGCATAAATTGTGTTCTATTGCCAACATATTTTTTGTGATTTACAGGCATATTAATTTTATCATATTGCTAAAAAAAAAAATTGTGTGATTTTCAGGAATTAATTGTATCACATTGCTAACATACATTTTTTGTGATGTTCAGGCTTTAATTGTACCATTTTGTGATTATATTGTCATGGCGCCGCAACGAACCTGCACGAGTTGTTCCGGTAAATTTGGCCCTACCATGTTTGTTGATACTGATGTCCAAATTTGTATATTTTGCCAGCTCCGAGAGAAGATTGCAGATGAATTGAATGCAGCTCACCGCAAGATCGATGCCCTGACTACGAAGCTTGAATCCCTTCAAGAATTTGCCACACTCAACGTAGGAGTGCCCTCGGCCCAAGAAACTACTACGATGTCAACCGCTATTCCAGTGCATACAGTACCGGTACCGGTACCCACACCAGCAGCTACCTTAGATGTTGCAGAAAATAATAATGACTCCAATCTCACTCCCCCCCAGGACAACTTTCAGTTATTGAGAAACAATGTGCATCCCAGTACCAGTACCAGGAAGGTCATCCCGACAACATGCCAAAACCGCTTCAAAATTCTTGCTATTGACGAGGAAGAGGAAACGGAAGAAGTTCGGCTTGTGGGCGACTCCATGGTCCGTGGCCAATTAACCGAGTTCTGCGCCAGGGCACCCAGGACCAGAAAGCGATTCTGTATCCCAGGTGGCGGCGTGGACGACATTGTTGCGGCTGTGGAAGAGGTTTCCAGGCTCGCCCCCGCAAGCACCACGTACGTCATCCACGTTGGATCTAACAATGTCCAACGGACGCGGTCAGAGGAACTACTTTGCAAGTACCGGCGGCTGATCAGGTCCTTCAAGGAAAAATCTAATAGAATCTTAATTTCAGGAATTGTTCCCCGGATTGATGTAGAAAACCGATTCTACAACATAGCTACCAGTACAAATCGCCGACTAGCCAAACTCTGCAGGGAGGAGGACACCGGCTTTGTCGACACGGGATAATTTTTACTATGATAAAAAAAAAAAAATCAGGAGATGGTGTACATCTCAATGAAGTAGGAGCTGCACGTCTTGGTCGTCTGCTGAACGATGCAGTCAAGGATTTCCGTTCAAAAAACGGGGTCAACTGGGGGTATCCAGACAGGGTAGCGTAAGTCAAATACAAACTGAAAATTCAGACAATGCACAATCAGTAACATCCAACTCTAATACTCTTAAGGTGTTTTATGTAAATGCTCGTAGCATACGCAATAAATTTTCAGATCTAGAGGAAATCGTGTTTACAGAATATTATGATATAATCGGCATTACAGAATCTTGGTTAAATACGGAAGACAGAGACTTTTTAGCCGAATATACGCTCCCTGGTTATACAATGTTTGAGAAAAGTCTGATCAATAGAAATGGAGGAGGAGTTCTGTGTTTTATAAAGGAAAGTCTTAATCCCGTCTTTATGTCAAAACCTCAAATTGCGAATATAGACATATCTTACGTACTATTAAATAATAAACGAGGAACTAAAATAACACTAGCTTTATTATACAGACCCCCAGCTCAATCAGTGCAAACTGACAGTGAAATTTATGAACAAATTTCAGAAATAACTAACATACAAGATACCGTAATTCTTGGCGATTTCAACTTACCCGTGACTAAATTGGGCGATATTCTTACTTCACACTCTGGACATGACCTCTATGCTTACTTGCAAGAGAGTTCACTTTTTCAATTTGTACAATCTCCGACCCGTGGTAATAATGTGCTTGACCTTGTACTTGCAACAAAAGAAGAATTAATAGAGAATTTGAATGTTGGTGATGAATTCAGTAACAGCGACCATCGTACGATAACTTTCACTTTAAAGTTTACTAGTAACAAATCAAATAGCAGCATTGAGAAAGTCCCTAATTTCAAGAAAGCAAATTTTCATAAACTTAAATCAAAGCTTAAAGAAACTGACTGGAGCTTTCTGACTAACAATAACGACATAAATACATCTTGGGAGTGTTTCACAACCACTTACCTTAAGGCAGTGCAAGACTGCATACCATCGAAAATACGGTGTCCAGGCCATAATGATAAGCCCAAATGGTGGAATAAAGATATTTCAGACTGTCTGTTTGCTAAAAAATTTGCTAATGATAGATTAAAATCCTCACAAAATGACGAAGAACGGGTGAAATTTGTAAAGCTACGACGCAAAGCCAAAAAGTTAATTAAGCAAAGTAAAAAGACCCTGGAGTTACATGTTGCGAATCAAAGTAAAACAAACCCGAAAGAATTCTATAGTTATATCAGAAAGAAAAAAGTAGTTACTTCAACTGTTGGACCGTTAGTCGATGAAAATGGAGAATACACCAAAGACGAAGTACAAATGAGTAATGCCCTCAATACCTTCTTTGCATCAGTTTTTACAACCGAAGACCTCAGTGATATCCCTACACCATCGCCGATTCAGATTGATAATTCAGATGTTCTAAGCAATATCACCGTTACAGAGAGAGAAGTATTGAATTGTTTAGATAAACTCAAGGTAAATAAAACGCCTGGACCTGATACAATCTCGCCTAAAGTTCTAAAGGAAGCTAAGGATGAGCTCTCTAAACCACTGACATTGCTATTCAATGAATCCTTGCAGTCTGGGACTATGCCTGATCAGTGGAAGCTAGCCAACGTAACACCGATATTCAAAAAAGGCAGCAAATCCCTACCCAGTAACTATGGTCCAATTAGCTTAACCTCAATTGTATGTAAAATGCTAGAAACGGTCATAAGAGACAGACTCGTAAATCACTTAGAGGCAAATAACTTACTTAAAGATACTCAACACGGCTTTCGTAAAAAACGTTCCTGTTTAACAAACCTCTTAGATATCTTCCACGACATCCTCAACCTCTACGATGAGAGTAAAGCTGTAGATATTATATATATACCTTGATTTTCAAAAGGCCTTTGACAAAGTTCCCCACAAACGTTTACTGCTAAAACTAAAAGCGCATGGAATACAAGACGGTGTGTTGAAATGTATAGAAAATTGGCTCAGCGACAGAAAGCAATGAGTAGTCATAAACGGTAAGGCATCTAAATGGACCAATGTAAGTAGCGGGATACCCCAGGGATCGGTACTAGGACCAATTATCTTTCTAATTTACATCAACGACATAGATGAGGGTCTCACCTGTACAATCTCAAAATTTGCTGACGATACAAAAATTGCAAATAGCGTACTCTCAAAAGAACAAGTTGACGATATGCAACACAATCTAGATAAATTGTCATGTTGGGCCCAAATTTGGCAAATGAGTTTCAATGCGGATAAATGTAAAGTACTACATATCGGATACCTAAATGAGAAAGCAAACTATTCGATGAATGGCACTCAGCTTAAGAATGTAAACAGAGAAACCGATCTGGGAGTAACAATATCGAGTAACCTAAAACCGAGTCAACAATGTTCAGAAGTTGTTAAGAAGGCAAACAAAATAATTGTCTTTATAGGCAGGTCATTTGAGCATAAATCCAAAGAAGTTATCCTAACCCTTTACAATTCCTTAGTCCGCCTCTTCTGGAATACTGCGTTCAATCCTGGTGCCCTTATTACCAAAAATATATAAACAAGCTAGAACGAGTTCAACGTAGAGTTACCAAAATTATACCTAGCCTAAAGAACAAACTATACGAAGAGCGTCTTAGAGAATTAAATCTATTTCCTTTAACCCAGCGCAGATTAAGAGGTGACTTAATTCAAGTGTTCAAAATCATCAAAGGCATCGACAATATGAACTGTAGTAAGTACTTCACTATCGACCAATCTAATTACACGCGGGGAAACGGTTGCAAAATTATTGGTAAATCTTTTAACTCACACGAATCTAAGAATTTCTTCTTCAATCGAATTGTCAACTTGTGGAATGGGCTTCCCCGAGTCGTTATAGACTGCAGCACCGTTGATTCATTTAAACTCCGCTTAGACAAATATCTCGCATCAAACCCGCGACTGACTTCGTTTGTAAATTAATAACTTTATTTTATCCCCCCCTCAGTTACTAACCCATCTGTCCCCTACTAACTTCCTAATCCTGCCACGGACATTAGTTCCAGGGCAGTAGTTCCCTTTCCAATGTTCCCTTACCCACTCTAAACCACTGTTTGGACACTTGATCCTCAGTGTTTTGGAGGACAATCAGCCTAGAAGGGTCACTAGAACTGTTGTTGCTTGATTTCCTTTGTACTCCTTTGTACTCCTTTGCATACAAAAATAAGCTTCATTCTGAAAGCCATTGGAAGAGTCCCTTTTGAAGTCCTCTCCTAAGAAAGAGTGTGTCATGTAAGATTTTAATCTTCAACCGACGTTATTTATTTTATATTGTGGGGCTCCCTTCTCCCTCGTGTTTTGCTCCATTATTTTTTTGAAATTTTAAGAAGTTTCTCCATTAGTTTGGCGATTTTATGAACCTTCGCACCCTTAGCTTGGCATGGCGATTTTATGAACCTTCGCACCCTTAGCTTGGCTTGGCGATTTTATGACCTATCGTGCCCTTTAGGTGTATTTTTGTTTTTCCTGGAGAGAAAGAGAGATATATATTTACATAGCATTATATATATAAACTGCAGAGACCTTGCGGTCCCTACTAGGCAATCCGAACTTAATGCTAATTTAAAATTTAATACACAATAGAAGGTAAGAATAGTAAAACAGAAGGCTCTCTCCCTACCCACCACACCCTCCGATCTTGAGTCGTCTTGAAATTTAGTGTGGGAAATATGGCCCCCAGCAGAATGAGAACCTTCCTACTGGGAAATTCTTAGTACAGAAGGAAGTTGAGAAATATTGTATACTTTACTGATGCTTAACCTAATATACCTATATCTATCTATCTATCTATCTATCTATATATCTATCTATCTATCTATCTATCTATGTATCTTTTATCCAGAGAAAGAGAGAGAGAGAGAGAGTTATCAAAGGAAGGCAGTCCATAAAGATCAAATATTTCAGCGCGGGGGACGTCGTGTTCATATTTTCTGTCTACTATTAGATGATTTTAGTAAGCATAAGAAGGATCTCTAGCAATATAATGACCACACACTATCTCAATTAGCCCTTCATCTACCACAGACCCTTCCTTAGCTCCATAGAACACCATACTATAGGAGACGTAACCCGTTCTGAAAGGTTTAATTTATATACCAAAGCTTATACAGCTACAGGTCTACAGACTCCCTCAATGTGTCTAGTCACATGAAAACACGTATATATCGCTTTTATGTAATACCAACACGCACACACACACCTACACAAACAAACCTAAACACACACACCTACACACACACAAACAAACCTATAGACACACACCCATACACACCCACATACACTATCCCCCCCCCCCCCCTACACACACACACGCACACATCCATATTGTAAACTATGAAGGAGAAGGTGGGTCCAGAAATATAACTATATTTTGGCTAACATTAGACGATTTTATTCAGGTTAGGAAGGCCGCCTAGGAGTCAAATGGGGTCAAGTCCATCTCATTTAATGGGAGATTTCCACTTGAGGGATGTTTTTTCTGGACCCCTTTCTCCCTCATGTTTAGACCCTCCTTCAAGATATATTTGTATATTTGTTGATAGAAAATGTTCCGGTCAAAGGCCGGTTCCTCTTAAATTACAGACACGTTATCACTCGCCAGGACAATATCGACACCTAAATGACACAAACAGTCTTAATATTGACAAAGAAATGGGGCGAAAGCTCTTAAAATTGCCGAACGTCATAATAACTCAAAACTAATGGGGTTAAACATGAGGGAGAAGGGGGACCAGAAAAACGACCCATTCCTCCCCATAATGGAGTATGTGTTTATCCTATAGTCCATTCATTATAAGAAGGCCAGAAAACGTGAACCCCAACTCTGTAATTCAAAAAAGGGCTGGAGCAAATGGGATGTAAATTTGCCCACCTATTCCCTGGTTGACTCTTCCAAAATGGTATGGTAGATATATTAGCTCAATTCTTCCAAGCGTTTTTTGCATACCTATTCCCTGGCTGACTCTTCCTAAATGGTAGATATATTAGCTTAATTATTCCAGTCGTTTTTTGCACACCTATTCCCTGATTGACTCTTCCTAAATGGTAGATATATTAACTTGATCATTCCAGGCGTTTTATGCACACCTATTCCCTGGTTGACTCATCCAATAAAGGTATATACTGTATATATGCTCGATTATTCCAAGCGTTTTTTGCACACCTATTCCCCGGTTGACTCTTCCTAAATGTTAGATACGTATATTAGCTTGATCATTCCAGTCGTTGTTTGGTTATAGAGGATTGTGGTGAAGATGTTTGGCCTAGCTATAACGAATGGACTATATTATAAGCATGGGGTACTGCACACTCGGAGCCCATAATCTCTAGCCCACTCGTTAACCCATTGAGTACCAGCGACGTGTGTTATGATTTATTCTAGCAATTGTAAGATGATAGTATGCAGCTTAGGGAGGATCTGTGGTAGTTAAAAGGGTTGGTTGAGTTAGTTTGAAGGCTTATTAGTGCTAGAGGCCCTTCCTAAGCTTTCTAATATCGTCAAATAGTTGCCAGAATATGATGAAGAGGACATCCCTGGTACTGAATGGGTTAACCCCTTCTTTACCGGTGACGTCTTGTCTATGATGTTCTAGCTCTGTTTAGACGTTGTTGTGCAACTTAAGGGGAGACTGGCCGTTTGTTTGGTCTATTAATTATTCACTTATTCATATACATTTTTAGTTTCCTCCCTACACCTCCATCAAGCTTAGCAAAACACCCCCTAGACCCCCCTTCAAGATAAATTTGTAAATTTTTCGGTAGAAAAATGTCCCAGCCGAAGGTCGGTTCCTCTTAAAATTGCAGGCTCGCTATCGCTCGCCAAGAAATAATCGACACCTAAATGACACGAAACGTCTCTTAAAATTGACAACAAAATGGGTCGAAAGGTGTTAAAATCGCCAAACTAATGGGCCGAACGTCTTATAATCTCAAAACTAGTGGGGCTAAACATTAGGGAGAAGGGGATCCAGAAAAAGGGCCCCCCCCCCCCCCCCTTCAAGGATCTGTGGTAGTAAAAAGTGACATAGTTCGAAACCAGTTAATTACTGTAGGCCCTTTTAAAACTGAATAAAATCGTCTAATAGTAGCCAGAATATAATTAAAAATACGTCGCCGGTACAGAAGGGGTTAATATCCGTGGACTGCATATATTGCTTATTATGGAAGTATGTCTCTGGAAACCAATGTTTTTTTTTTTAAAGGGGGAGGTAGTCGCTTTTTCTAGACCCCCTTCTCCCTCATGTTTAGCATAGGAGTTTTGAGATTTTAAGACGTTCGTTACATTCGTTTGGCGATTTTGAGACCTTTCGCCCCATTTCTCTGTCGATATTGAGACCTTTCGTTCCATTTAGGTGTCGATTTTTTCCTTGCGAGCGATAGCGAGTCTGTAATCTTAGAGGGGGGACGTTTTTCTACCGATAAATGTACAAATTTATTTTGAGATAGGGTCTAGGTTTTTTGTTTTAAAGCTTGATGGAGGGCTAGCGAGGAAACTAAAACATAAATTAATTAATAAATACATGTACTAAACAAATACAAGCACTACCCCCTAAAAGTAATTAATAAATACATATACCAAACAAATACAAGCACTACCCCCTAAAGGTAATTAATAAATACATATACCAAACAAATACAAGCACTACCCCCTAAAGGTAATTAATAAATACATATACCAAACAAATACAAGCACTACCCCCTAAAGGTAATTAATAAATACATATACCAAACAAATACAAGCACTACCCCCTAAAGGTAATTAATAAATACATATACCAAACAAATACAAGCACTACCCCCTAAAGGTAATTAATAAATACATATACCAAACAAATACAAGCACTACCCCCTAAAGGTAATTTGCTTTACATCAACTATAAAACTATACCTTAGGTTACCTTAGGTTGTGTTCGTCACTCTCCTAGCAGCACCGAGGAGCGCGTCGCCCCTCGTTGTTGGTTGTGATTTGGTGCAGCAGACTGTTTGAAGAGACAGCCCGCTCCCTTGCTAAGATGGGCTCGTCTGGCACTTTTTGCAGTTCGACATCGAGGGCTCTCTTGAAGTTGTCTAAAAAGATGCCCCTCATGTCTCTTACTCGCCGTGGGAGTTTGTTGAAGAGACGTGGGCCTCTGTGTGATAACCAGCCCTCTCGCAGAGAGCCCATAGCACCCCTGTTATTCATCTGGGGGATATTGCATTCCCAGCCTCTCCTATCACTGAATTTCATGACTATCGGAGTATGTAGGTTTGGTACTAAACCCTCTGCGATTTTCCGCGTGTATATTATTAGGTAACGTTCTCTTCTACGTTCCAGCGAGTACAGGTTCAGTGCTCTTAAATGATCCCAATAGTGTAGCTGTTTTACCGAACTTATATGCGAAGTGAAATTTCTTTGTACACTCTCTAAGTCATTTATTTCACCTGCTTTGTATGGGGATGTTAATAGCTACAGTATTCAAGCCGCGGTAGCACTAGAGATTTGAAGAGCGTTATCATAGGTAATTCACCGCGTGTTTTAAATGTACGCAGAATCCAACCCGTTAAACGTTTCGCAGCCGCAACTTTGACCTGGTTATGTTCTTTGAAACACATATTTTCAGACATTAACACCCCAAGGTCTTTCACACAAAATTACGAAGAACGGGTGAAATTTGTAGAGCTACGACGCAAAACCAAAAAGTTAATTAAGCAAAGTAAAAAGACCCTAGAGTTACATATTGCGAATCAATGTAAAACAAACCCGAAAGAATTCTATAGTTATATCAGAAAGAAAAAAGTAGTTACTTCAACTGTTGGACCGTTAGTCGATGAAAATGGAGAATACACCAAAGACGAAGTACAAATGAGTAATGCCCTCAATACCTTCTTTGCATCAGTTTTTACAACAGAAGACCTCAGTGATATCCCTACACCATCGCCGATTCAGATTGATAATTCAGATGGTCTAAGCAATATCACCGTTACAGAGAGAGAAGTATTGAATTGTTTAGATAAACTCAAGGTAAATAAAACGCCTGGACCTGATACAATCTCGCCTAGAGTTCTAAAGGAAGCTAAGGATGAGCTCTCCAAACCACTGACATTACTATTCAATAAATCCTTGCAGTCTGGAACTATGCCTGATCAGTGGAAGATAGCCAACATAACACCGATATTCAAAAAAGGCAGCAAATCCCTACCCAGTAACTATCGTGCAATTAGCTTAACCTCAGTTGTATGTAAAATGCTAGAAACGGTCATAAGAGACAGACTCGTAAATCACTTAGAGGAAAATAACATACTTAAAGATACTCAACACAGCTTTCGTAAAAAACGTTCCTGTTTAACAAACCTCTTAGACTTCTTCCACGATATCCTCAACCTCTACGATGAGAGTAAAGCTGTAGATATTATATACCTTGATTTTCAAAAGGCCTTTGACAAAGTTCCCCACAAACGTTTACTGCTAAAACTAAAAGCGCATGGAATACAAGTCGGTGTGTTGAAATGGATAGAAAATTGGCTCAGCGACAGAAAGCAAAGAGTAGTCATAAACGGTAAGGCATCTAAATGGACCAATGTAAGTAGCGGGGTACCCCAGGGATCGGTACTAGGACCAATTCTCTTTCTAATTTACATCAACGACATAGATGAGGGTCTCACCTGTACAATCTCAAAATTTGCTGACGATACAAAAATTGCAAATAGCGTACTCTCAAAAGAACAAGTTGACAATATGCAACACAATCTAGATAAATTGTCATGTTGGGCCCAAATTAGGCAAATGAGTTTCAATGCGGATAAATGTAAAGTACTACATATCGGATACCTAAATGAGAAAGCAAACTATTCGATGAATGGCACTCAGCTTAAGAATGTAAACAGAAAAACCGATCTGGGAGTAACAATATCGAGTAACCTAAAACCGAGTCAACAATGTTCAGAAGTTGTTAAGAAGGCAAACAAAATAATTGTCTTTATAGGCAGGTCATTTGAGCATAAATCCAAAGATGTTATCCTAACCCTTTACAATTCCTTAGTCCGCCCTCTTCTGGAATACTGCGTTCAATGCTGGTGCCCTTATTACCAAAAAGACATAAACAAGCTAGAATGAGTTCAACGTAGAGTTACCAAAATGATACCTAGCCTAAAGAACAAACGATACAAAGAGCGTCTTAGAGAATTAAATCTATTTCATTTAACCCAGCACAGATTAAGAGGTGACTTAATTTAAATGTTCAAAATCATCAAAGGCATCGACAATATGAACTGTAGTAAGTACTTCACTATCGACCAATCTAATTACACGCGGGGAAACGGTTGCAAAAATATTGGTAAATCTTTTAACTCGCACGAATCTAAGAATTTCTTCTTCAATCGAGTTGTCAACTTGTGGAATGGGCTTCCCCGAAACGTTATAGACTGCATCACCGTTGATTCATTTAAACTCCGCCTAGACAAATATCTCTCATCAAACCCGCGACTGACTGCGTTTGTAAATTAATAACTTTATTTTATCCCCCCCTCAGTTACTAACCCATCTGTCCTCTACTAACTTCCTAATCCTGCCACGGACATTAGTTCCAGGGCAGTAATTCCCTTTCCAATGTTCCCTTACCCACTCTAAACCACTGTTTGGACACTTGATCCTCAGTGTTTTGGAGGAAAAGCAACCTAGAAGGGTCACTGGATCTGTTGTTGCTTGATTTCCTTTGTACTCCTTTGTACCTTTGTACTCCTTTGTACATTTTGACCCCAACGGTCCTTGAATTTGGAGCTGTCACTCTTTTGGCTTTGGGAGAGACACTCGTTACAGGCAACCTGCCTATTATCTCCTTCATACATATAACAAAAATACGGGTTGAAACATATTGATATGGACGATAACATATATATCTTTCATCTTTTTTTGACCTGTCGGAAAATTGAATCCCTTATTTACATTTACATTTAATGGAAAATATATGATACTACGATGTACACACTATTTCGGTGCAATGTCTTCTTCATAGGTCAGTAAACAAGATCAAAATATGGCAAAATTACTGCTTTATGAAAACAAGAAGACTATAGTTAACTCTTTGACGCCCAGAAAAATAAATATATAAGGTTTAGAAATGTATATGATGTACAATGTTACTGATGCAATGATGATAAATGAAAAAAAAAAAAAAAAAAAAAACGCTCTTTTGCGGTCGCATTATTATTATATCAGTCAGTGATGCACGTTGAACTGTTACTGATATTTGCATTTCAGTGGATCAATTTAGTTCCTTAGCAAAAGTGACTTTGTGTTTCATACTGGTAAGATGAACATGGACTTCTCAGCTTTCGATAAAGGCAAAATCAGCAGTCGATCTTTCCAAAATCGCTAAATTCTAAGGACAGTGCTTGCCAATTTTCGTCCCTATCATCACATCAGCTGTCCCGCATTTGTATTAAGTTAGAGAAAGGTCACTGTCCAATCTGTATTATTATAATAGTATATTGGGAGAGAGAGACAGAGATTTACATAAATAAATATAGATACACTGGCAACACTGATGTTACGACCCCAGCGAAAACATCATTACCCTTTATTGGTCAGCTTCATTATTGGTTTATGGCCAAGAATAATGTTGTACCTTGTATAGCTTACCTCGGTGGCTCAGTCTGGATTGTAAAGGACGTGCGTATGTGTGACAGGTGCTTATGGAATGGCATTGTTTTATTTTCCTTGGGTAATTTGTGTTGTAGTGGGTAGCATGCTCGGCACACAGCCAAGAGGTCCTGGGTTCGATTCCCGGGCAGAGCGAGACAGATGGGCAATCTCCTAACACACAACGCCTCTGTTCACCTCAGCAGCATATTAGGTACCTCGTGTTAGTGGATAGTTGTGACGTCCCCTCTAGGGCAGTAATCTGTGATAACCCACAATAATACAGTAGTCCCTGTATTGGGCTCCAAAAGGTAATGAGAGGGAGATGAGCGCTGCGGCTACGCGCTGTTTCAGTGTACGCCCTTGAATTTTAATATATTCTAATCCTGATATCATACTCGCAGAAGGACGTTCTGGGATAATATAACGTGTGGAGAATTTGGGACAGGATTGGGTAAAGGCTTACTATAATGAACGATTGGTATACCAAGCTTTAATATAATTATCAAGAGAGGGATTTTTAACTACATGAAGTGGGACATTATTTCATTATTGGATACTGCGAGGGAATAATGATTGTGTGATGAGGTTGAGGCTTGCCAGACATGTGGGTTAACCACTTGAGAATTATGACGTAGGTTAACAGCTTAGTTTGGTTTTAGCTGGCCCTCGGTGTATCAAAGGGGTAACGTCTATCTCAATTAACCCTCTGACTTCCATATTCCTTTCATAATCTGAAGAACATCGTGTAATAACCAGAAAACAGACAAAAATGCGTTATCATACCTTGAGAGGGTTAATTTTAACTGTGACATTCTCTAGTAGATCGTATGCACTATGTGAGGTGAAAGTTGGCTTCTAAATATCCAAAGGTCGAGTATATTATTGTGTGTGGTTTTATAGAAGGTAAGATGTGTGTCGTATACAGTATATATATTATTGTGTGTGGTTTTATAGAAGGTAAGATGTGTGTCGTATACAGTATATATATTATTGTGTGTGGTTTTATAGAAGGTAAGATGTGTGTCGTATACAGTATATATATTATTGTGTGTGGTTTTATAGAAGGTAAGATGTGTGTCGTATACAGTATATATATTATTGTGTGTGGTTTTATAGAAGGTAAGATGTGTGTCATTCAGTTGTCTGGCTTAAATAAGGTAATAAATGTGGCATGTCTGTAATCAAGTCGGGCACGTCGTTCATCTTGTATGGTGCTTCCTCTAATTTCAAAGGATTTCGCAACAGTTAAATGTAATCGGATGCATTGTTTTGCATATCTGGGTTTGCTGTATTTATTACATATTCATAGTTTTTTCTGCGAGAACCATGGAGTACAGAGCGCGATTGGGAAATGGTTCAAGATGTGGCGATGAAAATGTTTATACCGTAATGATTTGATGACGAATAATTGAAAACAGATTTGGAAAGCTCTTTGTCTCTTTTCAATACCGTTGAAAGCTCAAAGCTGTGAGACCTAATCATTGAAATAATATTACGCTTTTTGAATTTGACAATGTACAGTTACCCAAATACAGTAGGTCTTTTTCCTCGTTGTGATCGTATGTATGGAAGTAAAATAGTATTAAGTAACATCTTTCTTAACAACCAATAACCTACCAATAAAATTAACCCATTCCCTGCGGGTGACGTTCTGGAACGCATAGGAAATTTACAGCAATTTCCAGGCTTTAAAAGCCTGCAAAAGCCGTAGAAATCGAGTGTCAGTGGGCGGGAGCGTGAGGGACCTCCCTCCGACCCTCAGAGCAGCCAGCCGCTCACTGAGGGAGACTGTGTCTCTCGCGGGTGTCTCACAACAGTGTTGCTGAGCGAGCGAGAGCTTATAATTAGCGAGTTTTCCCAAATGTCTATGGCAACGCTGCGGGTGAACGAAGCACCTACGGAGCTATTTTTGCCTAGTTTTCGGCAGAATACAGTTCATGTAATGCAGATGCTTGATTAATCATTCAGGGGTGCCTGAATATGCCCTAAATAGCGCAAATAAGCCCGCAGCATAAGTGTTAATGAATTAATTGCGGGTGTGGCTTCTTTTAATATTTAGTTGACTAGTTAGATGATTTAACCACTGTATAAGAAACTACACTTGGAATTCAATCATGGACATTGTACAGTATTTCCATGTATAAGATCACGGAGAGGAACAGAACTTATGTGGGCAACTGTACCTAAAAGGATATGAAACCCATACACAACCAAGGCTAGAAAGTTAGATCTGAAGAAGTTGAACAATATAGTTGACACATTTTCATATAAAAGTTGTATTATAATAGACAAAACAAATTTCTCTCGGTGATTGTAAGGAAGTAGAGCAGTGTTAAGGGAGGAAGAACGTTTGTATTTGCCTTGTTATTGATCTTTTATTATTTTATGATTTCCTTCTCTAGACCTCCAACAAGTTTAAAAAAAACATCCCTGACACTCCCCTCATGAAAAATGTGTACATTGTTCGGTAGAAAAATATCCCTGCCGAAGGCCGGTTCCTCATAAAAATATAGGCTCGCTATCGCTCGCCAGGAAAATATCAACACCTAAATGGCACGAAAAGTCCTAATATTGACAAAGGAATGGGGTGAAAAGTCTTAAAATCGCCAAACTAATGGAACAAACGTCTTAAACTCTGATAGCTAATGGGGCTAAACGTGAGGGAGAATGGGGGCCAGAAATATATACCATCTCCCCTTAATGGACCGTAGACAACAGTTAACACTTTACAATGCAGTATATTGCACTAATGTATTTGCATTATTATTATTTTCATGGAAAGGAATCTGGTTTCATGGTCAATAATTCACCAACAGACCAGCTCAAAACACTCTGGGTTTTGTTTTAAATGAAGCTTCTGACTTTTGAATATTATATATTATACTTTGCACGAGACTATCATTAACCTTTTCAGTACCAAGGTCGTCCTTTTCATCATTTTCTGGCAACTATTAGATAATTTTATGCAGCTTAGGAAGGACCTCAAGCAATAGGCTTCAAGCTATCTTAAGTAACCCATTTAACTGCCAAATATAATTCCTAAGCTGCATACTATCGTCTAAATATAGCTAGAATAAAATACAACACACGTCGCTGATACTCAAAGAGTTAACCTATTCAGTTGAGTGAGGTGAACACACATCTTTATTGCTCCTTGTTATTTCGAGAGTAATGCAGGGCTGTTTTCTGGTGCCTATAAAGCTCGGTTCACACATGCACGAATTAACGTCACGTCCGTCCCCGACCAAGAAAATAGGCAGAACGGCATCAATCTGGAGGCCCCATGTGGCCACGATGGCCACTAGGGCCGTTCCAACGTTTTTTTGCCGGGACACCCACGGGACACACGCGGACACACATAGAAGCAGTCGTCGTCTAGACGCCGCCAGGCTGCGTCTAGACGATGACTGCTCCCGTGTGTGTCCGTGTGTGTGCTGTGGGTGTCCCCGACATAACACGTTTTTTGGCAGTTGCTTCGACCCACACGGACCATTTTATGCTGCACAAAAAGGACGCCACCTAGGCACGGCGAATTAAGGGGTCGGGGACAGACGGGACGTTAATTCGTGCATGTGTGAACCGAGCTTAAGCAAATACAGTCGTTTAATGGTAACCAGAATATAATGACAATTATTTCTTCATGCTGAAGGGGTTAAACACTAAACAATGAATTAGAACCTGTAGGAATAAACGTCCGTGAACTAAGATAAAAACTTCAACGTTTAGTGGCTTGATGATTGTAGAATTGAAATGTGTGCATGCATGTGGAAAGAACCTAGTAATCTTGGATAGTGAGATCTTAGTAGTTGGTCAGGCCATGATATTTATCGTTGCCTTAGCTTAAAATCGGTGTTTATGGACTCAATAATAGTATATGACACTATTTATGCAGGTGAAACAATGGTACTTACAGACGCTTGTGGATCTTGTTATAATACTGTGAAACACAATCACTCAACAGTGACTTAAACTGATGCCTCAGCTCATTTGGTACCGATTGGTTATGCAGAACCATGAGGATTCGCTGGTATGACTACGTATCAAACCTATGTCTACTTTCTGAAAGGCACGAGACATATTGTGATCGTAGTTTGTGAGCACCGATTTCAGTTATGGCTTGGGTCCGTGAAGTAGACTCAACAACGTTTCTTACGGTTTTGGACAATTGATAAATAATGTAGAGAGTTGTTTGTGACGAAAAACATTGAGGTTTAGAACTTGTATGGAGAGAACCCCGGAAGTGAAATTTAAAAGCAAGTGCAGCTATCCACCATCGCAGCGTAAGACCTCGCTGATTGATTGATTGATTGATAGGAATGGCCCGCGAAGTATTTGAGATGCTAGCTAATTCTAGTAACTACTTGCACTTCTCTCTCTCTCTCTCTCTCACACACACACACACACAATAACATAGCTTGGAGGGGTCTGTCAGCTAAGGAAACGTATTATTTGAAGGTAAAGACATGTCGATAGGGAGGCGTACTGTAGATAGTGTCAGTGCTGAAATACATACTGTATATATATACATAAATTGTATAGATGTTTAAATAAATACATACGTATATATATATATATATATATATATACCGGTATATATATATATATATATATATATTTTTTTATTTTTTTGTCTATATTCCAACTACTCCCTCTCGGGCATAGCCTGAGAGCCTTTACATTCCACCCCTCAACACGGTGAACCCCGTGAGGTCTCGTTCCAGTCTGGGGAGTGAGACATGTGAAGCATCCATTCATGGCTCGAAGCAGCTACATCTCTGAAGCCGCTGATTGCTTCGTTCAAGTGCTTCACTGTCTCACCCTCCAGACTCAGACCCTCACTCTCAGAACGCCACCTATTGAGCAGTGAACTCACTAGGCATTGTCCCCCTGTAGCATATTTTGAATATGGGAATATTCATACAGTACTATTTAATCAGGGAACAATGAGGGTATTTTTTTGGGCATTTCGGTGGGCTTTGTGGTAATGCACCGATACTAGGTACAGCACAAATTCAATCCCAATAATATCTTCCCATTGACATATCGGGATTTGAACCCGGGTCCATTGGATTACCAATCCAGTGGCAAGACCACTCCACCACACCTCCCCTATAATTATATATATATATATAGTATATATATGAGAGAGGGTGAGAGAGGGGGCGGGGTAAGGATATTATGAACTATGATAAAGGAGAGAGGAAGGCTTGGTCCGAAAAAGTTGAAGTAACTTTGAAGATAAAAGCCAAAAGTTATGGTGGAGTGAGGAAGCTAAACGATAGATAGGGCTCTCTTACCCCGAAAAATATAGACCTTCAATAAGCTAATGCAAAAATTGAAATAATCACTAATATTATGCTGTGGAAATTGCATATAACAATTTCAACGTAATGATGATTTAACCCTTTCAAGTTACGATGATACATAATTATATTTCCATTTTTTTAGGTATTATTATACGAATTTATTCAGATTAGGAAGGATATATGGTAGTCACAGGGATAATTGCAATAATATTTACACTTTAATTGCCACAGATCTTTCCTAAGTTTTATAAAATGGTCTAAAGATAGCCAGAACAAAACTGTCAAATCGCATCATGATTTTCAAAGAGTTAAGTTATTCCATTTAATATCAGATTATTATTTTTGTCTAAGAAGGTCCTTTTTTACGTTTTTCTTGATGGGTGTGTTTTTCCTGTTCCCAATTCTCCCTTATATTTAGCCTCATTTATTTTGAGTTTTGAAGACGTTCGGCCCATTAGTTTGGCAATTTTAGGACCTTTCGCCCTATTTCTTTGTCAATTTCGTGCCATTTAGGTGTCAATTTTTTCCTGGCGAGCGATAGAGAACCTGCAATTTAGGAGGAACTGGCCTTGGGTCGGGGCACTTCTCTACCAAAAAAACCTAAACAAAAATTCAAAGCGGGTGTGATAAATGACAGGTAAAAGTTATAGAATTACTAGACTAAATCAAAGCTAAAGGTCAATCACATAAAAAGGGAATCAAACAATGTTGGGATTTAACTTACCAATCAATCACACAGCACAGTAATGAGGTACGAAGCCGGTAAAAATGGTGGACAAGGTGACGGTTAGGCTAACTCAAGGAATAGGAGGAAGGCACCATAGCACATCCTTATTTAAGGATAGATGGCATTAATTAATCATGTACATGAAGGAAAAAAGGCTTAGCTGTCAGTCGTAAGTCGGGTGAGAGCGTCGATGAAGATATGAAGAGTTGTTGTTGACTATTGTAGGCACTAAAGCCCAGCTAACGAAAGTGTACTGATTCGGATGAAATCTATGTGAGCTCTGCCGGCTGTCTCCCAGCACGGCCACCAGCAGAACGCTGCCGGCTCCAGGAAAAATATACCGCACTGATGATACGATTGTCTAAGGTACTAATATATATATGGTAATCTACATATATCCTACAATGACCCCATAAATATTATGATATAACATAATAGGTCTTTAATATAATATAACCTAACTAACGATAATCACGGTATGATATTTTTCCACCATCTGGTCTACCGTGCCAGACGACATGACATTCCTAACTTAAACACCTAGGAATAACCGTTATAGCCTAACCATCGTGCTTTCCACGACACACTCCCCCCCACAAAAGAACCTGAACCCCACCTTAACCTACAGTTGCCCAGAGGCTATCCTTTGACGCCACATATTGATGGCGCCGTCAGCAGCACGTCTAGGACGAGTCCCGATCCGAGGTTGATCACCAGTCAATAGTGGTGGATCAGCCTGTATAGAATCCTCGGATCCAGCAGTATCAGGCGGAGCATTGGATTGTGATGCAGAGTCAAGCTCCAAGGCGTATAAACGTGCGATAGGACGAACAGTGGTCCCATTGGCAGTCCGTAATAGCACTACTCGCTCCACTGAGTCACCCCCCTTGTACACTTCTAGCACACGGCCCAACTTCCAGTACATGCGAGGACCTTCGTCATGGATGAGAACCACATCACCAACCGAGGGTGCTGAAGGTTTACCTGTGGGTCGAGAATTCCTTTCTCTCAGAGGTAGTAGATACTCGTGAACCCACCTCTTTCTAAAATCCTCGATAATCTTAGAGATGTACTGGTACCGCCGGGATACAGCCGCTTCAGTATACAAAGAAGGATCCTCTAGCTCCACAAGTGACTGAAAATCGGATGGAAATCCAGTTAATGGTCGACCGTAGAGTAAGTGCGCTGGCGTCAGTGGCATTGGTTCTTGTAGGTCGGTGTAAACATAAGTAAGTGGGCGGTCATTAACAACTGCTTCTATCTCAGTGAGGACTGTCATCAACTCACTTTTCTTCAATAAAGCACGTCCCACTACGGCTCTAAGTCCTGATTTGACTATACCTACACACCATTCCCACATTCCACCAAACCAAGGTGCCTTCACTGGGATGAACCTCCATTCGCACTTTCTTTCTCCCATAAAAGCAATGACCATTGGATCATCGCTCAAATCCTTGAGGTATCTAGATGCTTGAGTAAACGTGGGAGCATTGTCACTCAGCACCAGTTGAGGGAACGATCTACGGGCACAAAACCTCCTAAACGCCAGCATGAATTCTTCACAAGACATATTGTCACATAATTCGAGGTGCACCGATCGAGACGTTGCACAAGTAAACAATAAGATATAGACCTTTTCATGTTCTCTCGTCTTTAACGCTCCAGTGTAGTCCAACCCCACTGATTGAAAAGGTTCTACATGCTTCACGCGGCATTCTGGTAAAGGCGGAACTGGTCCAGTCACATAAGGTTTACCTTTCAGTTTTTGGCATATCACACAATTCTTCACTATATGTCGAGCTACTTGTCGAATCCTTGGGATCCACCATCGGAGACGCAAATTCGATATAATATGATGGACACCATAGTGTTTAACTTCTTCATGTGTGCGTTTTACCAACAAATATGTGACATGATGTTGTGATGGCATAAGGATGGGATTGTTCGTGTAGTCCTTTACACCCGACCACTTCAGGCGTCCCTCACACCTGATGAGGTCACTATCCAGGTGTACCTCAGCTGACGCACTAAGTTAGGCATTTTCATCTTGTCAGAGCTTCTTAAAGATTCTAATTCTTGGAAAAAGGTTTCTACTTGAACCAATTTAATCATTGTTACTTCAGCTGCATTAAATTCATCAACGTTGATGATGTGACCTATATTGCAGTGTGTGCCTTCTACTTTACTTTTGGTGTTGGATATAAATTGCAGCACCCAGGCTACCACCCTGACTAATTTATTGTAGTCACCAACCCTTTCCCACTCAACTATCGGATTCGGTGTGTCTTTCGGTTGGGTTGCGACTGTCACTGTTTCCAATGGCAGAAGTCCCCCCTATCAGCTTCCCATTCCGTCCATTCTTTTTCATGGAGCAGCAACGATGGACCATGCCACCATAATTCGGACTTTACTATCTGGGTTGCTGTAACTCCCCTAGTTATAAGATCACTGGGGTAATCCTTTGTATTAACATTTCATCAACCCTATTTCGCACATACACGGGCAGAGACTTTTTGCTATGAACCCAGTTCAGTGCTATTTGACTATCACACCATACGTGAACGGCAATTATGTTTAGTTCCTTCTCGTATGCTGTGCGTACATAAGACACCAGACGTCCTAGAAGCAGCATGGCAGTCAATTCCATTTTGGGGATAGTAACCCTTTTTACCGGTGCTACTTTAGCCCGGGCAGTAACCAAATATACCCCCAATGAAGTAACGACATAGATAGCAACACCGTATGCAGTGGCACTGGCATCACGGAACGCGTGCAAAGTAACATTGCCGAATGCTGCCACTTTACGAGGTAACTGTATAGTACACAGGATGTTATACTCTTTTAACAACGATACACCTTGATTGTTTAGATCTTCGGGTAAGTTATCATCCCATCCTATGTTACGTCTCCAAACTTTCTGCATCAGAATCCGAGCTCTTATTGTAACGGGTAATGCTAAACCCAAGGGATCAAAAAATCGCAAAACCTTGCTCAACACGCTCCTTTTTGTATGCGTCTGCACCTGCTGAGTAAAAGATTTTTTTTGAAAGGTTAGTGTGTCTTGGTTTGGTTGCCAGTTCATCCCCAAATTTCTGGTCTCTTCCTGGTCATGAGACGCCGTCCCGTCCATCTGAATAAGACACTGCAGAGATTCACTATTAGTAACCCACTCGCAGAGATGTAGGTGTGCCTCTGTAAATAACCTATGGGCATGCCAGTAGGTTTGTAGCAGATCATCCTGATCGTCGCTAGACCCCTGCAAATTATCTATATACAGACCTCGAGAGAGTTTTTCTGTGTCCTCTACAGTGTCAGACAGATGCTTCTTGATGGTGGTGTTAAGAAAAAATTGGGAGCATGTAGCACCAAAGAGTACAACCCTAAATCGATAGGTGACTACCGGGCCTTCGGGGTTGTTGATGTCCTGGAACCAGAGAAACCGAGTAATGTCCCTATCAGCCTCATTTAGCTTTACCATTAAAAAAGATTTCTCTATGTCACTTGTAAAAGCGAACTGTCTCAGCCTAAACCTTAGTAGTTGTTGTGCCAAATCGGACACTAGTGATGGTCCTGTCAAAAGGCAATTATTTAGGCTGGGATTATTACCTTGTCGGGCCGAGCAGTCGTACACCACCCTTATTGGCGTGGTGACGCTGTCCTTTCGTACCCCATGATGGGCCAAATAGTGGACTCTCCCCCTTCTCACCGGCTCCTGGACATCAACAAGCTCAATAAACCCTCGGTCCAGGTAACTGCGAAATACGTCATCGTACGCCTTTCAAATGCTCGGCTCACTAGCCAACTTCCGCTGTAGTGCGCGCAGGCGACCCAACGCCAAACCGTAGTTGGTGGGCAGGCTTATCTCTTCCGACCTCCAAGGTAAACTAACTTCATATTGCTTTTCTGCGGCACAATAGCTCACAGTCCTCAAACTTTCTAATCGCGATTTCCGAGTCATAGTCAGTCTCCATAGGATTTATACCTATGTGATCCAATTTCCACAACCGTTCCAGGTCGAACTCGGCAGTTACTTTAGGGTCACTAGGTTTGGTTTCATTATCCACCAACTCTTCTGCCGCGGTTACATTCACCCGCAGTATAGAAACCGTGTCGACCAGGACATTTGCTTGGGTTGTATGTACCTTTCCGCTCATACAATAGCCAATTTAGTGGGGATTAGTATTACTCCACACATCTTCATAAACCCTGGGTATACTATATCATAATAATAATCAACACCGAGCAGAATATGCACCTCTGATAGATCTCCCACGGGGTCTGACAGATGAATACCTTTGTGGTGCAGGACTTGTTCTACCTTCATCACCCCCACAGACTTATATTCCGGTAGAGTGTCTACTACGATACATTTCATGAAGTATCTTTGCCTACGGTAGATATAAGAAACCTCTGCTACCTCATATTCCAGCTTGTCGGTAACTCCCGTAAAGCCCTGCAATCGTAGAGTCTGAGCCCCCACGATACTATGCTTTAATCCCTTTAAAACGGACCTCTTAATAAAAGACCGTTGGGACCCTTGGTATAGAAGTACCCGACAAACAGTATCACTGTCACTACTCTCCATGGGCATCTTTATAGTGGGTAAAGTAGTGGTGTCCTTCAAGCTACCCAGTGTCAATGTAGTAGTACCCCCTGACTTATTATCCTTACCCTTGTCAACTGCAGGACACAACTTGTCAAAGTGATGTCCTTTACAGTGATGGCAAGGTCTTAAATAGCTGACAGTGCATTGTCCTTGTTTGCCATGATCTTTACCCAGACAACCTACACATAGCTTTAACCTTTTAGCTTGTGCTATTTTGGCTTCATTTGTCTGGTATTTCCCACAAAAACTCCACTTATGCTTATCGCTGTTACATAGTTTACATACAGCTTGTGGTTTCTTGTGTGAACCTTCCTTTTTTCCCTTGGTGCCCACTGTCATGCTAACTGTCCCCCTCAGATCTAATGATTCACCCCCTCTCGACTGACTTAAGGATCTCCCACTGTTCAATTGCAAAATGCTAATTTCTTTACTGAATGAGGTTTTAAACTCACCCAGGTCAAATGACCTAACCTTATCCAGTATTGCCAGTGGAAGCTTCTGTCTAAGAATAATCACTATCATCTCATTTGAGGTCAGCCCTAAGGTCTCCAAAGATCGAGTGTGACACTACATTTCGGCCCTAAATTTGGCTAACTCTTCTACCTTATATCTAGGTTCTGCCAATTTCATTAAGGCAACGACATGGGCCACCTTTAGTTGTTCTCGATCACTATATGTGGATTCTAGTAACTGCACTGCCTCTTCATAACTCTCCCCCACTACCGCGAAATCTTCTATTAAGTGAAAAGCCTCCCATTCAAATTGACCCTTAAGATAATGAAATTTCCTTACATTATCCAAATCTGAATCATGTACGGTAGACTTAAACACGTCCCAGAACGCCAACCATTCTGTCAAGTGCCCTCCAAACTTCGGCAAGTTCAGCTTGGGGAGATTCACTGAGCGCCGTGGGTCCGTGCATCTGGCTGTGTTATGCTCACCCTCCTCTCTACCCGCGAGAGCTCGCTGTATCATACGTCGCGCCCGAAACACAGTTTCGTCATACACAGAGCGGTTTTCATATTCGGTTGTTATCTCTTACTCCCCACTCAAACTTGCCAATATTGTTTCGCTAAGAGCACTTATACGATCATAGGTATTTTGGATATTGTCCAATCTAGCTCCCAGGTCCTCAAGGGCCACAGTAGTGGTGAAGGTTTCCATGTCAGATATGAGCCTATTCATAACCCCCCTTAGTCCAGCTCTCTGGTTTTTGAAAGCCTTATCTGCCATTTTCCCTAACGGTTATTATGGTCCTATAATATTGGCTAAATACTCAACGAAATAATGAATAACCGTCAAGTTATTTATAGACTAGCCTAGTATGGGAAACACTGAATAGCAAACTTATATGACTAAAGTTAAGGGTACATTACAGTACTCACAAATTCACCCGGCAACACTCAATACTTAACCCTTTCACGCTCCTATGACGCAGAGGTCGCCAGATTAGCAATAATAAATAGAGCTCTCTCACTCTTACAATTACCTCTCCAAAATCAGTCTCTTGCCCACAGCCAACTCAAAGTCAATTGCAGAGGTTGAAGCAACCAAACTAAAGGCCTCCAAACACCCCCGATGGTAGCAAAGGCTCCAAAGTATCCCTAATAGGCTCAAATATGCGCCAAGAACGTGAGAGGGTCAATAGGTCAACAATCAAACAAACGAGAACAAAAAATATATAAAATAAAATAAGTCAGTCAGTGGTCTGATGTCTGAAAGAAAACATTATTGAGGAGGAAAGGTGATAGGAGGGATGCACGATTTCGGACGAAAAGGACGACAATCAACCCCCACTCCACCTGGATCCCTGGACTTGCATGCCGGCTCGTTTCCCTTACTCATTACTTAATTTGTGATCTTGCTTAGAAGTAAATTCCCAAGGTCTGGGCACCAATGTGATGAATGACAGGTAAAAGTTATAGAATTACTAGACTAAATCAAAGCTAAAGGTCAATCACATAAAAAGGGAATCAAACAATGTTGGGATTTAACTTACCAATCAATCACACAGCACAGTAATGAGGTACGAAGCCGGTAAAAATGGTGGACAAGGTGACGGTTAGGCTAACTCAAGGAATAGGAGGAAGGCACCATAGCACATCCTTATTTAAGGATAGATGGCATTAATTAATCATGTACATGAAGGAAAAAAAGGCTTAGCTGTCAGTCGTAAGTCAGGTGAGAGCGTCGATGAAGATATGAAGAGTTGTTGTTGACTATTGTAGGCACTAAAGCCCAGCTAACGAAAGTGTACTGATTCGGATGAAATCTATGTGAGCTCTGCCGGCTGTCTCCCAGCACGGCCACCAGCAGAACGCTGCCGGCTCCAGGAAAAATTTCGTACCGCACTGATGATATGATTGTCTAAGGTACTAATATATATATATGGTAATCTACATATATCCTACATTGACCCCATAAATATTATGATATAACATAATAGGCCTTTAATATAATATACCCTAACTTACGATAATCACAGTATGATATTTTTCCACCATGTGGTCTACCGTGCCAGACGACATGACATTCCTAACTTAAACACCTAGGAATAACCGTTATAGCCTAACTATCATGATTTCCACAATAGCGGGGTCTTGAGGGTAAATTTTAAAGCTTGTCGGGAGAAAACAAAAACACAAAACTAGAACATTAAGGAAATAAATATAGGCTATACACAAGGTGTCTCAGGAAATGATAAAACAAGGTATTCTAAGCCTAAAATGTTATATAACAAAAAGTCCAAATTTTAACCGTTAAAAAGATATTGAAGGTTTTATGTAGTGTTCTCTCCGACATCACCGTAATGGACTCTTCCATGTAAATAGTTTTTAACTTGTCCAAAGTGAGCTAATATGTCTATAATAATTTTTAACTTACAGAATTATAATATCTTGATAGTAACATGGTAAAATAATTAACCTTATGGGGAAATACATAGGAAAATACAATTTTCAACATGCAATATCTCAATACTGGTTAAGATTTGGAATATGGCTTATAGAACATTTTAGGCTTATAATACCTTGTGTTATAAGTTCCCAAAGTTATGACCTTTCCTCCTGGGACACCCTGTATATATATATATATATATATATTTTTTTTTTTTTCTATGTGAGTGAGGGAGGCAAAAGGCAGGATTGCCTATAGCGAGTGCCTCCCCCATAGTTGAAAGAGTGACAGGGCCAAAATCAAGTGACGTTCGAGCCAAAATGCCTGGACACACAGAGTTTGAAGCAATTTAAGTTATAGGAAGAGGGAAAGACTGATTCTGGGAGAGAGTTCCAAAGCTCACCTGTTGAATAGAAGAAAGTTTGAGAGTAACGTTTCACTCTTGGGTTGGAGAGTTGCACAGAGTAGGGGTGGGATTGTGTTGCAAGACGGGTACCACGTGTCCTATGTAAAGGAGGTGGTATACACTGGGAAAGCTCTGAGGAACACTGATTATTATAGTAGCGATAGAATAGCGAGAGATGTGCAACATTGCAGTGGAGAGAGAGAGATTGCAGAGAATTGGTGAGTGGACGGGAGTTAATGATACGAAAGGCCTTCCTTTCAACTTTGTCTAGGAGAGCGGTGTGAGAGGAACCTTCCCACACATGTGAACAATACTCAATACAAGGACGCACTATGCCCCTGTACAGAGCAAGAAGCTGTGCAGGGGTAAAGAACCCCCTGGTGCCCCTTTCCCACTGATACGATTTCATACGTTATTCGTCGCCGAGGACGTAGTCTTGTCAATTCGCAACAAATTTGTGTGACGTCAACAATTTTGACCGTTAAAAATCGTCGACAAGTTTACACTCGGCAACGATGTCACCGATGGGTAAGACGTAATCGGCGACATTATGCGACATCATCGGCAAATTGAGCGATGGTTCGCCGATGACCTCGGCGAGAACTGTCACATTTGAATAAAATATTGCGAAATAATGCGAAGGATGAACGAATCCTCGGCGTATGTTTTGCGACGTTTTCGGCGAATTAAGGGATGGTTCGGCGAATACCTCGGCGAGATTATCCGAAAACATTTTGCATATATTTCATGGCACAAACATAAGAACATAAGAAAACGGGAGTATGCAGAAAGCCGATCGGCCTACACAAGGCAGATCCCTGTCACACCCAACCCCAATTACAAGGCCTAATTATAGACCCAACTCACTAATGCCTTGAGGATTGACCTCACCAAAACGGTCAGAGATCGACACAAGATTACGGGGTCTGCAGAGCGCCGATTGGCCCACACCAAGCAGATCCCCCCTCATAGCCAACCAAACTCGTCGAAAATGTACAAATTTATCTTAAAATCGCCAAACTAATGGGCCGAACGTCATAAAATATGAAAACTAATGGGGTTAACCATGAGGAAGAAAGGGGACCAGAAAAACGACCTTATCTATCTATCTATATGCTCAGGCCCAATCCCCATTTTGGGGGTAGCCGACTCAAGACAGAGCAAGAACAGGGAAAACACAAAAACAACATAAAACAACAAATAAACACAGATAAAAAGCACAAACTCACACACATCCAGGTCACCCAGGAGAAGACCCAGAGACCAGGGTCACCAAGGTCGCTCCAGCACTCCCCCGGCCCCCGACCACCCGGAGAGGTTCCGATCTTGGCAGGCAGACATGCAGCGGAGCCAAAGCCACAAGCCTCCCACCACACTTCCAGGCTCACCCTTCATATTAATTGTCTCCCTGGGCCAGGCGCCTGATGGACTATTATCTAGTCCAACTTGCGCCCGACCCCTTACTCCAAATGACCACGTGTTCACTCAACTATTCACAAGCATTCTCCATTCACTCCTGTCCACCACCACTTCCCCTGCCTGATCTATAGTCATTCCTCTATCATCCAAAGCCTTTCTTACACAGGCCTCGGATGAGTCTCGCATCGTTATTTTTCGTCACTACCTCCCCGGTCTGGGAATGGGTAATTTACGTGCCTGCTGCCTTCCTTAGATGTGGTAGCCGTTTCTCAGGCTCCCTCTCCGGAATCGAACCCTGATTCCCCGTTACCCGTTATAGCCATTGTAGGCGAATAACCTACAATCGAAAGCTGATAAGGCAGACACTTAACAACAACAAAAACGACCCATCTCCCCTTAATTCGGAGATTGGCAATGTCCGGCTTCGCCGGACACATTTTTCTATTAAATAATGTACAAATTTAGCTTGCTCTCAAAACAAAAAATACATATGTTGGCTCGCTACCAGGAAAATATTGACACCTGGATGGGGGTAAACGTCTTAAAACAGTAGGCTGAACGGGGCCGAACGGATACAAGGCAAAGAGAGAGGGAGAGAATTAGAAAACACAAACAAAAACGAGGAGAGAGGGAGAGAAAGAGAAAACAAAAAACAGCGAGGTGGGCTCAATGTGTGCGTTACGGCTTAATTAAAAATTGAGCCCAACTCGCCTGTTTTTGTTTTCTCTTTCTCTCCCTCTCTCCTCGTTTTTTGTTTGTTTTCTATTTCTCTCCCTCTCTCTTTGCCTTGTATCCGTTCGGCCCCGTTCAGCCTACTGTTTTAAGACGTTTACCCCATCCAGGTTTCAATATTTTCCTGGTGAGCGGTAGCGAGCCAACATATGTATATTTTGTATTTGAAAGCAAACTAAATTTGTACATTTTTCGATAGAAAAATTTCTCCGGCGAAGCCGGATTTCTCCATATAATGCTGGTTCGCTATCGCTTGCCAGGAAGATATCGATACTTGGATGGGGATAAACGTCTTAAAACAGTTGGCTGAATGGGGCTGAATGGATACAAACCAGAGAAAGAGAGAAAAGGAGAGAGAGAGAAAACAAAAACAGGTGAACCCCCCACGAGAGGTGCATAGAAAAAAGGATTGACAGGTTCACTGTAGGCCTAATAATTTTTTTTTACCCACCTCGCCAAAGGTGCTCTTTGGCCTCGGCAGGTGTGTCTTGAGCATTCCGCGACGTTGCAAGGCCCTTCGCATGCCTCGTGCGGAGCATACCTCTGGTGGTTATACTCTCAGCGAGTACTCGTGCGCACGTTGACGACTAATCAACAAGGAAATAGCCGATGACTCTTGTGCATCGTCGATTTTCTTAGAACATCTGAGAGCATCGGCGAGCCGCCGTGCAGCGTTGCGAAGTTTTTTTTGCGTGAAGTGTCTCGCCGATGTCGCCGATGATCTCCGAGGGCCTCGCAGATCCCTCTGCGATGTTCGACGATGCTTGCGAGGGCTATGAACCCTCGTGAGTCCTCGTCCAAAATGTTGAACAATCCAAAAATTTGCGAGGGCCGTTGCGAGGCCATGCGATTCAAACGATTATCATGCGAGGGTTTAAGATTTTGTTGCGACATGTCATGAATGTGCCAATTTATTGGTGTCGGCGATGAAAATCGTGAGAAGTCCCATCAGTGGAAAAGTGGCATAAGACGGTTGAGCACACCCAGCTTCTGGGAGGCTGCCTTAAGCAAGACTGGTAATATGGTCCTTCCAACTGAGAGCGGAAGGAAAAGACACACCAATATACAGTATATATATATATTGTATATATATATATATATATATATATATATATATATATATAGGTGTGTGTGTGTGTGTTTGTTTGTCTGTGTGTATATAATGTAAATGGTGTTTTTGTGCACCGTATCATTAAAATTGGCCATCGTATTCTGTTAACCGTATCATGTACTGTACCAAACACTCTAATATGTCATCATACTCAAACTCGTAACTATATTGATTGATACATTTCTCACCAAACGCAAGGTACAATAATTATTGTGTACCTCCAAGAAGTCATTTGAGGGAAGGGGTCGGGCGCAAGTTAGACTAGATAATAGTTCATCAGGCGCCTGGCCCGGGGAGATGATTAATATGAAGGGTGCGCCTGGAAGTGTGGTGGGCGGGTTTGTGGCTTCGGCTCCGCTGCATGTCTGCCTGCCGAAATCGTAACCTCTCCGAGTGGTTGGGGGCCGGGGGAGTGCTGGAGGGACCTTGGTGACCCTGGTCTCTGGGTCTACTCCTGGGTGACCAAGATGTGTGTGAATTTGTGTGAGTTCGTTGTTTTATGTTGTGTTTTGTGTATTCCCTATTCTGTCACCCCCCCCCCCCCCACCGAAAAAAAATAAAAAAATAAAAAAAAGAGGAATAAAAAAACAGGAAAAGTGGGGATTAGGCCTGAGTAAATAGATAGATAGATACAGTAGACCTCCAAGAATAGATAGATAGATACAGTAGACCTCCAAGAATAGATAGATAGATACAGTAGACCTCCAAGAATAGATAGATAGATACAGTAGACCTCCAAGAATAGATAGATAGATACAGTAGACCTCCAAGAATAGATAGATAGATACAGTAGACCTCCAAGAATAGATAGATAGATACAGTAGACCTCCAAGAATAGATAGATAGATACAGTAGACCTCCAAGAATAGATAGATAGATACAGTAGACCTCCAAGAATAGATAGATAGATACAGTAGACCTCCAAGAATAGATAGATAGATACAGTAGACCTCCAAGAATAGATAGATAGATACAGTAGACCTCCAAGAATAGATAGATAGATACAGTAGACCCAAGAATAGATAGATATACAGTAGACCTCCAAGAATAGATAGATAGATACAGTAGACCTCCAAGAATAGATAGATAGATACAGTAGACCTCCAACAATAGATAGATGATACAGTAGACCTCCAAGAATAGATAGATAGATACAGTAGACCTCCAAGAATAGATAGATAGATACAGTAGACCCCAAGAATAGATAGATAGATACAGTAGACCTCCAAGAATAGATAGATAGATACAGTAGACCTCCAAGAATAGATAGATAGATACAGTAGACCTCCAAGAATAGATAGATAGATACAGTAGACCTCCAAGAATAGATAGATAGATACAGTAGACCTCCAAGAAAAAGACTACTGGAAGCAAAATCCAGAAGCACGGTACCGAACCTTATTTGATCCGGGGGTGGGTCTTTTTGGACCTCCCATATTCGTTCCATATTTTTGGAGATTTTAAGGCTTGTCAAAGCATTAGTTTGTAGATGATAGGATGCTTTACCCCATTCAGGTTTTGATATATTTCTGGGTGAGCGTTGTCAATACTGTAACTTAGAAGAAATCGGCCTTCGGCCGCGATATTTTTCAATCAAAAATGTACAAGTTTTCTCAAAGGGAGTCAGGGTGGACATTTAATTAGCTTGACAGAATACTGGAAAGGTGGTTAAGTTTTTTATTTTTACATTAAGTGAACACAGTCGTTAATGGATTACATTAAGTGAACACAGTCGTTAATGGATTACATTAAGTGAACACAGTCGTTAATGGATTACATTAAGTGAACACAGTCGTTAATGGATTACATTAAGTGAACACAGTCGTTAATGGATTACAGGGAAAGGAAAACATGTATTCTTATGGAAAAGGTCGCTGATAACATGAAACACATTTACATACTTACCTTCGGAAAGAAAAAATATAGACAACATTAATTTTGTATATATACAGTATATAATATTCAAAATAATCATATTCATCGTCTGGTTATCAAATATTCCTTATCTATACGATGAGGTAATTTTACAGGGTCCTGGTAATTAATCCTTCATTAAAAACCCCAATGTGCTTGAATATACTAATGAAAGCATATGATCCTCCCGGGAGTCGAACTCGGGACACCACACCCAGAACATAGGCATCTAAACCATTACACCACCAACACAGATAAAGGTTGATTACACGATCACGACTAATATCCACTTTCAAATTTTGGATATCAATCAAATCATGTACTCAGACCCAACTGCATAACGGAAAGCCTAATGTTTTAGTGAGAGGGAAGAATGAATGGGACCAAGATCACTAAGGATCGGCCTCGCTAGACATTAGTTTCTGAATCTATAGAAATTAACATTAATCCTTCATTAAAAACCCCAATGTGCTTGAATAAATTAATGAAAGCATATGATCATCCAGGAATTCGAACTTTGGAACACCACACCCAGAACATATGTATCTAAACCGTTACACCACCAACACAATCAAAGGTCGAGTACACGATCACGATACATATGTGAAATATATTTACATTAGTTATTATATAGTAGACAAATTGAGAGATAGATAGATAGATAGATGAATTAAATCATAAGATATCAAGGTACAGTACTTTAAGGTCATGTAATATCTTCTGTCCAGTACCTTTTCTTTCTTTTACTTTTTTTCTTTTCTATGTGAGTGAGGGAGGCAAAAGGCAGAACTACCCGCAGCGAGTGCCTCCCCCATTGTTGAAAATGTGACAGAGCCAAAATAAAGGGACGTTCGAGCCAAAATGCCTGGACACACAGAGTTTGAAACAATTTAAGTCATAGGAAGAGGGAAAGACTGATTCTGGGAGAGAGTTCCAGAGCTCAGCTGTTGAATAGAAAAAAATTTGAGAGTAACGTTTCACTCTTGGGTTGGAGAGTTGCACAGAGTAGGGGTGGGATTGTGTTGCAAGATGGGTACCACAAGCCCTACGTAGAGGATGTGGGATACACTGGGAAAGCTCTGAGGAACACTGTTTATTATAGTAGCGATATAGTAGCGAGAGAGATGCAACATTGCGGCGAAGAGAGAGAGATTTCAGAGAGTTGGTGAGTGAACGGGAGTTAATGATACGAAAGGCCTTCATTTCAACTTTGTCTAAGAGAGCAGTGTGAGAGGAACCTCCCCACACATGTGAACAATACTCAATACAAGGATGCACCGTGCCCCTGTACAGAGCAAGAAGCTGTGCAGGGATAAAGAACCCCTTGAGGCAGTTGAGCACACCCAGCTTCTGGGAGGCTGACTTAGCAAGACTGGTAATATTGTCCTTCCAAGTGAGAGCAGAAGAAAGGAGACACCAAGAATATTGAGAGAAGATGAAGGATTGATTTTTGAATTGTTGAAGAATAAGGGATAGTCCGCTGGGAGTTCCGAACGGGTAGATAGATGGAGTAATTGGGTTTTGGAAGCATTAAAGGTAACAAGATTTTCGCTGCCCCAATTGGAAATAGTAGTTTGATCAGAAGATAAGTGTTCTATGGCTTCATTACGTTTGTCTTTGAGGGATTACTGGCTGGGGCGTTCTGGAAAACTAATTGAGTAGTGTAAGGTTGAGTTGTCTGCATAATTATGAATGAATGGGACTTGAGGTACAGTTGAGAAGATCATATATGAAAATTAGAAAGAGAATAGGAGATAGGACAGAGCCCTGAGGAACACCGTAGTGGATAGGGTGAGGAAGTTAGCGATGGCCGTCGACAACCACAGCTATGGAACGACCGGAAAGGAAATTAGAGACAAAGGCACAGATGGAGGGATAGAAACCGAAGGAGGGAAGTTTAGAAATTAAAGATCTGTGCCAGACTCTATCGAAGGCCTTCGATAAGTCTGGTGCAATAGAAAAAGTCCCACCGAAGTCCCAAAAGGAGGATGACCAAGAGTTAGTAAGATATGAAAGAAGATTACCAGTAGAGCGACCCTTAACCTAAGACGTGCGCATGGGGGGTATGAGACACAGCCTGTGCGCACGTATTTGAGCTGTTCCCATCACTAACATCGTTATTTTACCATAAATAGCATTAATACTTATCCATATGCGCCTATTTTACGTTGATTATAAAGGTATTAACCTGTTACAGCAATAAAACAAGTGGAAACAGCCTTTGGATGGTCAAAGTCGGCGATACAGGCCGGGAGTTACATAATGTATGGCTGAGGCAACCTCCCTCCCTCCACTCTTCCCCAAGTCTGGAGAGAGATTGTCGATCGATACGCTCTCTCTCTCTCTTGCACTCGCTTGGTAACAGTGATGACAACGCTCTGCTTGCAACTCGCTAATGTTAGCACGAAAATAGATCACATAATAAGGTAATAACAGGAGAAATAGGTGATAACTGAAGGGGGGGGGAGGGAGGGGGGGAGTGGAGAAGGAGGGGATGTGGAGGAGTGATATTTGGCATGGCCCAGGGGCAAAAAAAAAAAAAAAAAAAAATTCAAGTTGTTTTGGGGTGTTTTAAATGGATTTTTTGTAGCCCAGGATCTTAACACCTTAAGAGCGGCCTATGTGGTTTATTATTTGTACGCCCAGCGGGGTGTTTTTAGCCAAAATAGGGCTGTTTTCGTGATCATTTTCATGCCTAAATAAGACCCAGAACGTAAAACAAGTATCTATCCCTGAAAGGGCATAAACAGAGCTTTCGAATGACACCATAACGATCCTTTTATGATGGCTAGTTTTCTTGCAATAAACGTGCAACGCGAGTGCAAAAAGCATGTAATTATGCACTTTCCCCATACAATTCCTTATATAGCGAGTGAGAGAGGTAGGAGGGAGGTGAGATTCGTGTCAGTAGATTCGCCGCGGTGGTCTGGAGCAGTCATACGCTCGCTACTCTCCTGCCACCACTTGTCTCTCTCTCTCAGCAACATTACGTGCTGAAATTGCCACTCGACCTATGTCGAGCACCGCCACATAGTCCAGCTTTATTTAACTCGACTTATGTTGCTCGCCGCTAATTAAGGGTTAAGAGTCTTCCGGCACTTGCCGGGTTAAGGAAGCCATACTGGCGATCTGAGAGCAGATTATGAGAACATAATTTCTTAAGAAATTTGGAAGCAAGAATAGTTTCAAAACTTTAGAAATACGAGAGATGACATCAATTAGACGATAGTTGGAGTGTTGAGAGCGGTCACCCTTCTTTGGGATCGGTTGAATAAGCGCAAACTTCCAGCATGAAGGGAAGACGTTAAAGGAGAGACAGAGACGAAAGAGTTTGCCTAGGCAGGGAGTCAGCATGGAAGCACAGTTTTTTAGTACAGCAGGAGGAACACCATCCGGACTGTACTCCTTCTTAGTATTAAGCCCAGAGAGGGTAGAAAATACATCTTTAGAAGAGATTAGGATATTAGGCATAAGTAGGAGAGAGGAGGGTAGAGAGGGAGGAATAGCACCAGAATCATCCAAGGTGGAGTTTCTAGCAAAATTTTGAGTGAAGAGTTCAGCTTTGTCAGAGGAAGAAGTACAAAGGAGTACAAAGGAGTACAAAGGAGTACAAAGGAAATCAAGCAACAACAGATCTAGTGACCCTTCTAGGCTGCTTGTCCTCCAAAACACTGAGGATCAAGTGTCCAAACAGTGGTTTAGAGTGGGTAAGGGAACATTGGAAAGGGAACTACTGCCCTGCCACTAACGTGGCAGGACTAGGAAGTTAGTAGGGGACATATGGGTTAGTAACTGAGGGGAGGATAAAGTTATTCATTTACAAACGCAGTCAGTCGCGGGTTTGATGCGAGATATTTGTCTAGGCGGAATTTAAATGAATCAACGGTGCTGCAGTCTATAACGTCTCGGGGAAGCCCATTCCACAAGTTGACAACTCGATTGAAGAAGAAATTCTTAGATTCGTGCGAGTTAAAAGATTTACCAATAATTTTGCAACCGTTTCCCCGCGTGTAATTAGATTGGTCGATAGTGAAGTACTTACTACAGTTCATATTGTCGATGCCTTTGATGATTTTGAACACTTGAATTAAGTCGCCTCTTAATCTGCGCTGGGTTAAAGGAAATAGATTAATTCTCTAAGACGCTCTTCGTATGGTTTGTTCTTTAGGCTAGGTATCATTTTGGTAACTCTACGTTGAACTCGTTCTAGCTTGTTTATATCTTTTTGGTAATAAGGGCACCAGGATTGAACGCAGTATTCCAGAAGAGGGCGGACTAAGGAATTGTAAAGGGTTAGGATAACTTCTTTGGATTTATGCTCAAATGACCTGCCTATAAAGCCAATTATTTTGTTTGCCTTCTTAACAACTTCTGAACATTGTTGACTCGGTTTTAGGTTACTCGATATTGTTACTCCCAGATCAGTTTCTCTGTTTACATTCTTAAGCTGAGTGCCATTCATCGAATAGTTTGCTTTCTCATTTAGGTATCCGACATGTAGTACTTTACATTTATCCGCATTGAAACTCATTTGCCAAATTTGGGCCCAACATGACAATTTATCTAGATTGTGTTGCATATCGTCAACTTGTTCTTTTGAGAGTACGCTATTTGCAATTTTTGTATCGTCAGCAAATTTTGAGATTGTGCAGGTGAGACCCTCATCTATGTCGTTGATGTAAATTAGAAAGAGGGAATTGGTCCTAGTACCGATCCCTGGGGTACCCCGCTACTTACATTGGTCCATTTAGATGCCTTACCGTTTATGACTACCCTTTGCTTTCTGTTGCTGAGCCAATTTTCTATCCATTTCAACACACCGTCTTGTATTCCATGCGCTTTTAGTTTTAGCAGTAAACGTTTGTGGGGAACTTTGTCAAAGGCCTTTTGAAAATCAAGGTATATAATATCTACAGCTTACTCTCATCGTAGAGGTTGAGGATATCGTGGAAGAAGTCTAAGAGGTTTGTTAAACAGGAACGTTTTTTACGAAAGCCGTGTTGAGTATCTTTAAGTATGTTATTTTCCTCCAAGTGATTTACGAGTCTGTCTCGTATGACCGTTTCTAGCATTTTACATACAACTGAGGTTAAGCTAATTGGACGATAGTTACTGGGTAGGGATTTGCTGCCTTTTTTGAATATCGGTGTTACGTTGGCTAGCTTCCACTGATCAGGCATAGTTCCAGACTGCAAGGATTTATTGAATAGTAATGTCAGTGGTTTGGAGAGCTCATTCTTAGCTTCCTTTAGAACTCTAGGCGAGATTGTATCAGGTCCTGGCGTTTTATTTACCTTGAGTTTATCTAAACAATTCAATACTTCTCTCTCTGTAACGGTGATATTGCTTAGAACATCTGAATTATCAATCTGAATCGGCGATGGTGTAGGGATATCACTGAGGTTTTCTGTTGTAAAAACTGATGCAAAGAAGGTATTGAGGGCATTACTCATTTGTACTTCGTCTTTGGTGTATTCTCCTTTTTCATCGACTAACGGTCCAACAGTTGAAGTAACTACTTTTTTCTTTCTGATATAACTATAGAATTCTTTCGGGTTTGTTTTACTTTGATTCGCAATATGTAACTCTAAGGTCTTTTTACTTTGCTTAATTAACTTTTTGGCTTTGCGTCGTAGCTCTACAAATTTCACCCGTTCTTCGTCATTTTGTGAGGATTTTAATCTATCATTAGCAAATTTTTTAGCAAGCAGGCAGTTTGAAATATCTTTATTCCACCATTTGGGCTTATTATTATGGCCTGGACGACGTATTTTCGATGGTATGCAGTCTTGCACTGCTTTTAGGTAAGTGGTTTCGAATAACTTCCAAGATGTATTTATGTCGTTATTGTTAATTAAAAAGCTCCAGTCAGTTTCTTTAAACATAGCTCTAAGTTTATGGAAGTTTGCTTTCTTGAAATTAGGGACTTTTTCGATGCTACTATTTGGTTCGTTACTAGTAAACTTTAAAGTGAAAGTTATCGTACGATGGTCGCTGTTACTGAATTCATCACCAACATTCAAATTCTCTATCAATTCTTCTTTTGTTGCAAGTACAATGTCAAGAACGTTATTACCACGGGTCGGCATTCGAACAAATTGATAAAGCGAACTCTCTTGCAAGTTCGTATACAAGTCATGTCCGGAGTGTGAAGTAAGAGTATCGCCCCACTTGGTCACAGGTAAATTAAAGTCGCCAAAAATTACGGTATCTTGTGAGTTACTTACATCTGCAATTTGTTCGTAAATTTCTCGGTCAGTTTGCACTGATTGAGCTGGAGGTCTGTATATTAACGCAATTATTATTTTTGTACCTTTATTATTCTTTATTAGCACAAAAGATGTGTCGACGTTCACAATTTGAGGTTTTGACACGAGGGTCGGGTTAAGACTTTCTTTGATATAAAATAAAACGCCACCTCCATTTTTATTTATTCGGCTGTTCTCAAACATTACATAACCGGGAAGTGAATACTCTGCTAAAAAGTCTCCATCTTGTGTATTGAGCCAAGATTCTGTTATGCCAATCACATCATAATTTTCTGTAAACACTAGTTCCTCTAAATCTGAAAATTTATTGCGTATGCTACGAGCGTTTGCATAGAAAACCTTTAAAGTTGCGGTTTTAGAACTCGCAGATCGTTCTTTCATCGAATTTTTGGTTCTGGTCGGATCTACATTTACATTCATGGCTGTCCTCGGTCCTCGGTCGCTATCCCTGACGGTTTTGAATTTGGGTCGTGTTGGTGGAGCTTTATCCAAATTCGCAGTTCTTGACGGATTAGTATTTAATTCCTTTGTAGATTGCCGTCCTCGCTGTCTTCGGTCCTCCTTCCTGGTTGTCCTGTGCTGGTTGTCCTGTCCTGTGCTGAGTTGAGGAGAGTACAGGGGGAGGGGTGGTAGGGTAGGTTTGGGGAGGGTACAGGGGGGGGGGGGGTGGCTGAAGACATGGGGGGGTAGGGTAGGTTTGGGGAGAGTACAGGGGGAGGGGGGGGGGGAGGGTAGGTTGGGGAGAGTACAGGGGGAGGGGGGGGGGGGGGGGGTAGGGTAGGTTTGAGGAGAATACAGGGGAGGGGTGGCTGAAGACGGGGAGGGGGGGGTAGGGTGAGTTTTGAGGAGAGTACAGGGAGGGGTGGGTAAAGGTTAGGAAGTGGGGGAGGGTGGCTGAAGACTGGGGGGGGGGGGTAGGGTAGGTTAGGGAGAGTACAGGGGGGAGGGGGAAGGCTGAAGACATGGGGGGTGTAGGTTAGGGGAGTCGTTACGGGGGAGGGGGGGGGCAAGGAGGGGGGGGGGGTGCTAAAAGCTGGATGGGGGTGGGTACGTTAGGGGAGAGTACAGTAGCCGAAATAAATGAGTAGAGAAAAATTATAGTAAGAGGGGGAAGGGGGCGTTTGGGGGGCAGCTTGGGTAACACGATCAATAAAGGGAGGTATGGCGAGGAGAAGGAAGAAAAGAAGGAGGAGGAGGAGTAGATTAATATGGAAGAAGAAGAAGAAGAAGAAGAAGAAGAAGAAGATGAAAGAAGAAGAAGAAGATGAAAGAAGAAGAAGAAGATGAAAGAAGAAGAAGATGAAAGAAGAAGAAGATGAAAGAAGAAGAAGAAGAAGAATGGAAGAAATGGTGAATACAAATTAGAGAATGTACAGTTGACCACTTAAGTTTTGTTCCTCGTCGTGATCTTATGTATGGAAGTAAACTAGCATGAATGAATTGCGAGTGTGGTTTCTTAAAAAAAAAAAAAAAATCCGGTAAAGCCGGATTTGTACATACAATAATGACTCGCTATCGACACCTCCCCTTAATAAAGAATGGAGGTCCTGGAGTACTTCTGAGAGTGACTGTAGGTACTGTTGCTACCCAGGGCGGCGTCTTCCCCTCCTCGTAGGCTTCACCACCGCCTACAGAGGGGCTCATAATGTATAGCCTGCGTCCATTAGGTCTACTTTGAATATCTCTCTACAATGAAAACAAAAACACTTAATATATCTCTTTGGTACACATTAAGACACCCTCTATGTGTATTCAAGATGTATGGAGTTTCCTTACGGAGTACTTTGTCACTAATCTAGAGAGGAAAATAAGATGGACACCTATCAAGCTGGGAGGCAACTTTTGAGCGTGACTGTACCTCGGTGTGCCTTGATTCGCGAACGTTACGCCGCGCGAACATATCTGATAATGTATGTTTGTCTATGTGTATGAAGGAGACAAAAGGCAGGCTACCTGTAACGAGCGTCTCCCCCAAAGCCAAAGGAGTGACAGAGAGCAAAATTCAAGGGACGTTAGGGTCAAAATGCCTGGACACACGAAGCTTAAAGCAACCTAAGTCAGTCTAAGTCATAGGATAAGGGAAAGATTGATTGTGTATTTGCATGTTGTGTCTATATATATTTCCGTGTGTTTGTGTGTTTGTCTGTGAATGTGTGTCTTTTTGGTTAGTGTGCGTGTGTATGCATGTGTCTGCATGCTTGTGTGTGTTCTTTTGTCTATAATTACAAAACTACTGTGTTTTTTTTTTCTCTGTTCTGTTCTTTATATATATATGTATTACTTCCCTGTGCTACGTATCTCTACAGTATTTGTCTGTTTATCCTTCTCAGTACCATAGTGTTTATTATATTCATATTCTGATTTGCATTAGACGATTTCAGTCATCTTCGGAATACCGTCTGAGCATTAAAGTGGCAAACACGATCAACATTAACCTGTTCACTCGCGCGTTGAACTTCTGAAAACGATCTTATTAACCTTTTCACTTGCCTATCACACTGGAAACAAATATCTTGATCTGTTCATTCGTGCATTGAACTGGTAAAATCGTTCTAAATTGATCTGTTGACTCGCGCATTGAACTTCTGAAAACTATCTAAAATGCATAAAATCGTCTAATGATAGCCAAGAAACAATTATATTCCCAGGATTGATGGAGTACAATCGTGCTAATAAGTCATTGCTCGGCACCAAGTATGTTTTGATCAATAATTGGTATCAGCAATATCTAAGCTTCATTTGTTCATATCGAGTGAAATATACAAACATGTTCCTACACTTACCCACCCTATTCAACATCTGACAAACATTAATACAGCACAGAGCAAGCCAAACGTAATGACAGCTGGGACGTGACTTATTAGCGCGACCGTACCACTAAAATCATCGATAGTCGGTTTATTTGGACGGAGGGTGAATTGCTATGTCCCCTTATTGATTAATGAACTAATTTAAATATATAAGATATGTGTAGAATCTGTAGTGAAATATTTGGTTAATTATAAAAGCTATTACGTAGAATCTGTAGTGAATATATGTTGTTAAAAATACAAGATATTTTGAATAATCTGAAATATTTTGTTAGTTATAAAAGATACTACGAAACTTAATCCAGTGTTTGCGTTTTGAGATTCGCGATGATTACTGCACGCGAAATAGACGAGCTTCTCTCGCCCGCACGAAAAGATCGATATGGTTTTCTATATAGGCCTATAGCTATATTTCTAGCTCTCTACCTAGTTATTTACTTACCTTTGTGTATGTCTATATGTCTGCTTGACGATCTATATATACATATATCTATATATCTGTCTGTCTATATATCTATCTATCTTTTTGTGTATATACTGTATACTGTATATATACAGTATATATATATATATATATATATATATATATATATATATATAGAGAGAGAGAGAGAGAGAGAGAGAGAGAGAGAGAGAGAGAGAGAGAGAGAGAGAGAGAGAACGAGAGAGGAGAGAGAATATATATATTAAGAGAGATAGGATAGTAAGAGAGGAGGGAGACAACCTAAGATAGAGTATGAAAAAGACCTGTTCACGTATATGAAAGCGGTGAATGTTAATTTCACTCACATATATGACGCAGAGGTTGCCAGATTAGCAATAAGAAATAGAGTTCTCTCACTCTTTATTACCTCTCCAAAATTAGTTTTCTGCCCACATCTAACTCAAAGACAACTGCAGAGGTTAAGTAACTAAACTAAAGGTTTCTAAATACCCCTGATGGTAACGAAGGCTTTAAAGTATCCTTAATAGGCTCAACATCGCGTCATATGTCGGAGAGGGTTAAGGCTCTCAGCCTATGCCCGAGAGGAAGTAAGTTGGAATATAGAAAAAAAAAAAAAAAAAAAAAAAAAAAAATCTGAGCTTGTACACATACCCAGCTGCACTATGATAGCCTAATGATCGGACGAATGGAAGGGATAACTAATGGTGCATTTATCCACAATAGAAGATCTCGCTTGGAATTACTCCTGAACCTGAATAAACTCGCATTTATTCACCAACCCACCAATTAACTTACACATAAACCTAATTAACCCTCTCAGGATATGACGCGTTTTAGCAGTCTGTTCTGACTATCATTAGACGATTTAATACAGCTTAGTAAGGGTATGTGGGAAGTGAAAGGGTAAAGACTATCTCAATCAAAGGGTAAAGACTATCTCAATCAAAGGGTAAAGACTATCTCAATCAAAGGATAAAGACTATCTCAATCAAAGGGTAAAGACTATCTCAATCAAAGGGTAAAGACTATCTCAATCAAAGGGTAAAGACTATCTCAATCAAAGGGTAAATACTATCTCAATCAAAGGGTAAAGACTATCTCAATCAAAGGGTAAAGACTATCTCAATCAACCCTCTGACTTTCACATACCCTTCCTAATCTGAATAAAATCGTTTAACAATAACCGGAAAACAGAAAAGAAGTGCGTCATCGATCGTGAAAGGGTTAATGAAATCAATGAAACTAATGAATATATGTGGTACTCCAAGGACTCGAACCTAGAATATATTATGTGGTACTCCAAAGACTCGAACCTGGAATATATGTGGTACTCCAAGGACTCGAACCTAGAATATACTCACACCGAAATTCGACGCACTAAGCAGTACGCTACCAAGACAGTTAACCTGTACAGTACCGGTGACGTATTTTTACTTTGATTTCAGCTACATTTAGACGATTTTATGAAGCTTGGGAAGGATATATGGTAGCTAAAGGGATGTATTGAGATAGTCTGTAGCCTTTTAATGGGTAGACGTCCTTCCTAAACTGAATAAAATCGTCTAATAATTGCCAGAATATAATGAAAAGGACGTCTCCGGCACTATTTATTAATTCTCGAATTAACCCCCCAAAACGTGGGATCTGCTGGTGTTGAGCGGTGGTGCCACATTGCACGCGTGAGACAACCGGCACCACTGTATTACTATCATGCAATGTTTGACAGTGTTCAGAGCTGCTGGAAATGGTATACTATTGTTTGTTTGTTTTAGTAATAGTATCTTGAATAGTAGCGTTAGTAGAAGTGGTTGACGTTATAATAAGTTACTATAGTTAGTATAAAAATAATAATAATACAAATAATAATAAACATAGGCTAATAATAATAGTAATAATAATAATAACAAATACGAATAATGAAGTTGAGAAGATGATGATAAGAATTATTAGTAAGCAGTGGTAGTAATTGTTGTTTTTATTTATTGTTTTATTTATTTTTTTATTTATTTTTTGCTGTATTTTTGTTGTTGTTTATATTAGTGAAGAAACAAGCACAAACACACCAAAACTGCCATTACAGATGGAGCTTTGGTCTTGCTTCGTAAATTATGCAGTTTAGTATGGACCATCAACACCTGCAACCATACCTACCACACATACCACACACACATAGGGGAGATGTGGTGGAGTGGTCTTTCCACTGGCCTGGTAATCCAAAGGTCCCGGGTTCAAATCCCGATGTATCAATGGGAAGATATTATTGGGATGGAATTTGTGCTGTACCTAGTATCAGTGCATTACCACAAGCCCACCGAAACGTCAATAAAATACCCTCATTGTTCCCTGATTAAATAGCACTGTATGAATATTCCCATATTCAAAATATGCTATAGGGGTGCAATGCCTGGTGAGTTATCTGCTCAACAGGTGGCGTTGTGTGTGTGTAAGTGTGAGAGTCCGAGTGTAGGGGGTGAGGCAGTGAAGCACAGGAACGAGGTGGCTTCAGAGATGGGGTCGTTTTGGGCCATGAGTGAGCACCATGCCTCATGTGAAGGCAAGATGGCAGGTGTTCGTTGTACTCTACGTGCTTCACATGTCTCACTCCCTAGACTGGAACAAGACCTCACGGGCTTCACTGTTCATTGTAAAGCAGTGAATGTTAAGGCTCTCAGCCTATGCCCGAGAGGAAGTAAGTTGGAATATTAAAAAAAAAAAAAAAAATTACGTAAATACCACAACTACCACACACATACCACCCTTATGCATATACCACAACTACCACACACATACCAAACTTACGTAAATACCGCACCTACCATACACCTACCACACACATACCAATATTAAGCAAATCCCACAACTACCACACACATACCAAACTTACGCAAATACCACAAATACCACACACATACCACCCTTACGCAAATACCGCACACATATCAACGTTACGTAAATACCGCACCTACCACACACGTACCAATATTAAGCAAATACCACAACTACCACACACATACCAACCTTATGCAAATACCACTACTACCACACACATACCAACCTTATGCAAATACCACAACTACCACACACATACCAACCTTATGCAAATACCACTACTACCACACACATGCCAATATGACGCAAATTCCTCAACTATGCCATACATAACACTATCACACATAGCTAACATTACACAAGCACCACAACTACCACACACACAAGTCCACAACTACCACACATAGGCTATACTGTACCATCACGCAAAATACAACTACCATTCTTGCGGTAAACATCACACGACCACACCTACCAATATTACACAAATACCACAACTCCACGACCACACCTACCAATATTACACAAATACCACGACCACACCTACCAATATTACACAAATACCACAACTCCACGACCACACCTACCAATATTACACAAATACCACGACCACACCTACCAATATTACACAAATACCACAACTCCACGACCACACCTACCAATATTACACAAATACCACAACTCCACGACCACACCTACCAATATTACACATATACCACGACCACACCTACCAATATTACACAAATACCACGACCACACCTACCAATATTACACAAATACCACAACTCCACGACCACACCTACCAATATTACACAAATACCACGACCACACCTACCAATATTACACAAATACCACAACTCCACGACCACACCTACCAATATTACACAAATACCACAACTCCACGACCACACCTACCAATATTACACATATACCACGACCACACCTACCAATATTACACAACTACCACAACTCCACGACCACACCTACCATTATTACACAAATACCACAACTCCACGACCACACCTACTAATATTACACAACTACCACAATTCCCAAGCTACCACTATTGCTCCAAACATCCAACGACCACAGCACGACCACCACAACTACCAATATTACACAACTACCATAACTACCACTATTGCTACAAACATCAAACGATCACATCACGACCACCATAACTACCACAATTACCGATCCATTCATACCCCACACGCCGTACTACTACTACTATGACCTCTAACTCTTCGTATGACCTTCACGACCACATCTACCACAACTACCACTATTATTGCCACAACTACCACAACTGCACCATCACCACAACTACCACCATTACCACAACTACCACAATCATCACATCTAACACCACTACTACTATTACAACTATCACTATATCACTACGTCTAAATACACCAGCAACTTTTAACATATCCTTCGATCACCTAATACATAACTGCTTATAATTATATATATATATATATATATATATATATATATATATATATATATATATATATAATTGTTAATACATATACAGTAGATAACTAAATATAACAAATAATGCTATCAGTCACAAAATAGTATATCCCATCTTTCTCTCCTGCGCGTCCTTGCATGTACTGTATACGTATATTTGCCGTACTATCTACCAACTAGTACTATCCAACTCTGATAGTCCAATTAGTATACCAGCTGTAACAGCTGTGTACATAATTACCGCCGATAATACCATTTACGTCTAGTATGCATATTATGACAGAGAGAGAGAGAGAGAGAGAGAGAGAGAGAGGGGAGGGGAGGGGAGGGGAGGGGAGGGGGGGATATTACAACTACAATCATAACACGAGAGGGAGAGGGGGGGGGGGGGTTATTAAAATTACATCATAGCACAATATCAGTAGTTCTTATAAAGTTAATAAGCTATGCCTACAAGCAAAACAACAGTAAAGCAAATTCTAAGTAATTTACTTACAAGAGGTTGAAGTTCCACGGGGTTCGAGGGATATTTATTAAGTGTTCCCCCTTATTTGTTCCCTCCTCTTCCTTCTTTATCGACACTTATTCCTTACTCTCTTTGTTGTTATTATCTTATCCGTTCGTCGTCTTTTATTAGTGTTCACCTCTTCCCCTTTTATATAATCGCCCTCGCATTTATTGTAAGTTTTTCATTTTTCCTGCCTTCTGTTCCAACTTTCCTCTCTATCTATCTACAATGCTGTCCCTTTATTCCTCTTTCGGCAATTGTCCCTTGTTTATTTTCGGTATTGTTTATGTATTACTTATTCGTTCCCCACACCCTTTGCTATAGTTATCCCTTTTATCGCAGTTCTCCTTAATTTCTACCAGGGTTTCCGCTCTTCCTCCTCTCCGTTGTTTACAAATATTGTCCCGGCTTATTTCGCAGTTCTTCCGGTCAAGTAGTATTTGTTTTGTTTGTTTACAGTCGTTCTTTCTTTCCGTAGACTGCAGGGAATCTCGGCTTTTTTCTCATAATCTACCTCTTGCTCCTTCTACTGCCGTTCCTTTATATCCTCCCCCTTCTGCAGCTACCCCTTCGTAAACAAACTACCGAAGGAAAAGTGGGAGGACAAGAGAGAGGTGATATGCGAGGAGAGGGCTTTCCCAATCGTCTTTAGCTCCTCTCCCTTCAGTAGTTTTCTTATTCCTCCTTCTACAGCTACCTCTTCGTGTACAACTAGCGCAGGAGGAGAAGGGAAAGGGAAAGGGCGTCGCAAATCGTATTATTAGCTTCTCTCTATCCAAAGCTGTCTCTAATTCTCCTTCATCTACAGCAGTTCTTTCCCTCCTCTTTCTACAGCGCCTCCTTCGTGTATAAGTATCGCAGGTGGAGGAGTAGGAGGGCGAGGGGAGAGGACAGAGGAGAGGGCCTTGGTACTCGTCCTGTCGGCCACTCTCGCGACCTTAGACTAGTGGGTCAAAGAGAGCCAGCACAGGCCCCCACTCTGACGCAGGCGCAGACCATGGCAGTGGAAGGAGAGGGAGGCAGGAGTGGGTGAGCGAGAGAGTTAGAGGAGGGGAGGGGATGTGTTGGAGGGTAAGAGGGGAGGATGGAGAGGGTGTGGGACAGTGAGAGAGGGAGGGGGTGTGTGAGTTGGGGTAGGGTGAGAGGGGAGGTAGGAGTGGGTGAGCGAGAGAGAGTTAAGGGAGGGGAGGGGATGTGTAAGTTGAGGAAGGGGGAGGGGGGAGGACGGAGAGATTGAGGGACAGTGAGAGAAGGAGGGGATGTGTGAGTTGGGGAGGGAGGTTGGAAGGAGTGTTGTGGTGGGGTAGGGGGAGGGAAGAGGAGTGGGTGAAGGATAGATGGGGAGGTAGGTTGTGATGGGGTAGGGGAAGGGGAATGGGTGAAGGATAAGAGTGAGAGTGAGTGAAAGTGGTAGGGGGAAGACGAATGAAGGTGCGATTGGGGAATGAATAAGGTGGGAAGAGCGGGGTTTTGGGGTGAGAAGGGGGAGAGGTGGAAGGCAAGGGATGTACAAAGGAGTACAAAGGAAATCAAGCAACAACAGGGTGTGTGAGAGGGGAGGGGGAGATGAAGAAAGGAGGTAGGTTAGAGGGAGAAAAGGAAGGAATAGAGAAGGTGGAGAGTGAGGAGATATCGCATGACAGGCAGAAATAGTGTGGGGAGAAGGTTAGGTGACGATGGTATTGTGGAGGTGTGGGGGGGGGGAGTGTGGAGAGGAGATTAAATGTGGATGGTGTTGTGGAGTTGGAAGGAAGGGATAGAGGTGTGGGGGGGGAGGGGAAGGGAGTGTGGGGAGAAGGTTAGGTGACGATGATATTGCGGAGTTAGAAGGAAAGGATAGAAGAGGTGTGGGTGGGGAGGAGATCAGATGTGGATGGTATTGTGGAGTTATAAGGGAGGGATAGAGAAGGTGTAGGGGGGAGGAGTGTGGGTAGTGGTATTGTGGAGTTGAAAGGATGGAAAAGGGACGAGAGGTTGAAGAAGGGGAAGAGGAAGGTTGAAAGAAGTGGGGAGAAGGTATAGTAGGGAAAGCTGTGGGGGGGGGGGCAATGGTGGAACAGTGAGGATAGGGAATAGAGTGAGAAGATACGGAACAGAAAAAGAAAGAGAGAGAAGAAGGAGGATGAAAGTAAGTGGAGTAAGTTTGGAGAGAGAGAGAGAGAGAGAGGAGAAAAGTAAAGGATAGAAAGGGGAGAAGAAGGGAGAAGTAGAGAGAAGAGAAGAAGGGATAGGAGGAGAGTGAAAGTGTGTGGTGGAGTGGGGAAGCGTGTTAAGGGGACAGGGGTTATTTTGAGGGGTCTATATATATTCATGTATTTTTATAGTTTCCTCTCTAGACCTTCAAGCTTAAGAAAACACTCCATAGACCCCCCTTCAAGATAGATTTGTACATATTTCGATAGAAAAAATTCCCGTCCGAAGGCCGGTTTCTCTTAACATTACAGGCTCGCTATCACTCGCCAGGAAAATCGGCACCTAAATGGCACGAAAGGTCTATATATTGATATAGAAAGGGGAGGGAAGGTTTTAAAATCGACAAAACTAATGGGGCGAATGGCTTAAATTGAAAACTAATGGGGCTAAACATGAGGATGAAGGGGCACCAGAAAAGTAGACCATCTCCCCTTAAGGAAGGAAGGAGTGGGAGATAGAGAAGGTAAAGGGAGCAATAGTTACTAGATGAGGAAGATAGGTCAGGAAGAAAGAGTAACGAAAGAATGGGAAGAAGAAGAGGATGAGGAGGAGGAGGAGGAGAAGGAGAAGGAGAAAGAAGAGACGAGGAAAATAAATAATGAAGATGGAATAGGGGGAGAAAGGGAAGAGGAAAATAAATAACGAATATGGAATAGGAGGAAGGAGAAACATGAAGACTCCTGAATTGGGTATATGGAGAGGCAGATGACGGCGGAAAAAGTAAAGGAGAGAGAGAGAAAAAAAAAGAATATGCTAAGGAATTATTTGAGACGTAAATTTGAGAGAGAAGAAGGGTGATTCTGATTATGAGACTTGTTTAGATTGATAAATGTATAGAGAGAGAGAGAGAGGAGTATATAATAAGGTAATAGTCAAGGCAGGTAAAATGGGGAGAGGGGAAGCGAGATGATGATTATGAGAATGATGATGAGTATACGCCAAAAACCCGAAGTATAATCGTTGTTGAGAGAGAGAGAGAGAGAGAAAGCGAGAACGCTTGTGTGGGTGGCAGAAAGTAGTGTGTGAGAGAAAGATAGAAAGTTTGTTAGAGAGAGAGAGAGTGCGTGGGAGGGAGAAAAAAAACGTTTGTAAGAGAACTGGTGTAGGTATAATAAACCCGGGGTGGGGGTGGGGGGGACTGAAAACCGAACATGCGTAGGGGGTATTGAGAAAGAGAGTGTGCGTAGGTGTTATTGAGAAAGAGTGTGTGTGTGTGGGTGTTAGAGAGTTTGTACTGAAGGAGAAAGAGAGAAAGTGCGTAAGGAAAAGAGAGTCTATGCAAGGAGAAAACAAAAATACAGAATAACTTAGTGAGAGAGAGAGAGAGAGCGAGAGCGAGAGCGAGCGAGCATGCGTGGGTGATAGAGAGTACATAATTATGCAAGAGAAAGAGAGAGAACATTTGTAAGAGTGTGTGACAAGAAGAGAGGACGTTTGTAAGAGTGAGTGTGTGGGATAAAGAGAACGTTTGTAAGAGTAAATGGGACGAAGAGAGGACGTTTGTAAGAGTGTGAGTATGTTTACAAGACAAAGAGACTGTGGGATAGGAAAAGTGAATGTTTGTAAGAGAAAGAAACTGTTTGGGAAGAAAAATTAGTGTTTGAAAGAGAAAGAGGGAACGTTTGAAAGAGAAAGAGGGAACGTTTGTGAAAGAGAATGTGTAGGAGTAAGAGAGATTGTTTGTAATAGAAGAGAATGTGTGTGTGAGAGAGAGTGAGTGAAAACGGTGTCTTATTATCGCCAAACTAATGGGGTGAAAGTTAAACTCTCCAAACTAATGGATCAAAACAGAGGAACGAAAGAGACCCCCCTCGTCACAAATAGGGTTAAGCTATTTTGTGTTTTGTATTTAACAATAAATGTTTCAGCAGTTACACTACAAAGAAGTTTGTAGTAGGTCAAAATATGAATGAATGAACCGGGGGGGGGGGGGGGGATTATGTGTGTAGTTTATATGCTCAATCCCCCCCCCCCTCCCCCACGATTACATGCACCATCTTACCCTCAACCCCCCACCCCCACCTCCTGCCTTCACTTTTCACATCCAACCCCCCTACTCCTAAATGCTTCTCTCTCTCTCTCTCTCTCTCTCTCTCTCTCTCTCCATTTACCACCTATTCTCCTTGCGTCACTCCTTCCCCCCCCCCCCCCACTTGTCTTCCTCCTTTTCCTCCCCCCTCTCTCTCTTTCCTCATCTTCCTCACTACATTTCCTCCTATTCATTTGCTCTCCTTTTCCTCCTCTTCTTCCCCCCTCTTCTTACGACTCCAATTCCTTTCCTCCTCCCATATCATCATCGTTATTATTCTTCCTCCTTCTCCTCCTCTCTTCCCTCTTACTTATATCCTTATCTGGTATAGCTTTCTTCCTCTCATCTCCCACTTACCACCTCCTCCTCCTCCCCCTCCTTTATTTACTTCCTTATCTTCTTTACCTATCTCTTCCTAACCCCTCCATTTCTCTCCCCTATGTTCAGTCTTAATTTCAACATGTTACCCTCAACCAATAGTATCATGCGTTTATAGGGTTACATTGTTGCCATTCATCCTCCAGAACGCATGACCATCCGCCATTGTTGTGACGTCATGGAGAGAGAGAGAGAGAGAGAGAAAGAGAAAGAGAGTGAGAGCTTATTACGCAATATGTAAACTAGGCCATTTGCACCTTTTGGGAACGCCTTCATTTTCTACCGATCGACCCATTCTCTTTGGTAGATCCAGGGGTAACTCGTGTAGAAATGGCAAACTGGATGAAAACGGGGAATATGTCGAAAAAGAAAGTGTAAGAAAGGAGAAAGTGGCATCCCTGTCCATCCATGTTTTCCTACCTCACTCCCTCTCTCTCGCCCACTCTCTCTCTCTCTTTCACTCGCTCCCGCTCTCGGTTTTGCTCTCTTCGGACTCCCTGGTTCAACGAGGTCGCAAGGTAGCCATACATCAGTCCGAGTGTCATGTCATCGTGTGTTTAGGCTTCTGTACCTATAGACATGCGAGTTGAAGTATGGCTTAAGGTGGGTCACCTGCTTTTTTTCTCTTTCTCTGGTTTGTATCCATTGGACCCCATTCAGCCTAATGTTTTAAGACGTTTATCCCCATCCAGGTGTCGATTTCTTTCTGGCGAGTGATAGCGAGCCAGCATTGTATGGAGAAATCCGGCTTCGCCGGAGACATTTTTCTATCGAAAAATGTACAAGTTTAGCCTGCTGTCAATTTTGTTTTTAAATATGCATGCTCGCTACCGCTCGCCAGGAAAAAATCGACACCTGGATGGGAGTAAACGTCTTAAACCAGTAGGCTGAATGAGGCCGAATGGATGCAAGCCAGGGAAAGAGAAAAGGGAGAGAAAAAAGCAGGTCACCCCCCTTAAGATAATCACCTGGATAAAAAATACCTTCCTTCTCCAACAATTTCCCCTCTATTTTGAACCTTTAGAGCAGGCTGGTCCAACTACAGGCCCGCGGGTTGATTATTTATGGCCCACAAGCACTTGACTCTCATTTAAAATATAACACTAAAATGGTACATGATGTCTTCATACATTAGTGAAGTCTCTCTCTTCTGACCCGAATGTGAACCGTTACTACTTGTCTAATTCCTGTTAATTCTCTCTCTCTCTCTCTCTCTCTCTCTCTCTCTCTCTCTCTCTCTCTCTCTCTCTCTCTCTCTCTCTCTCTCTCTCTCTCTTGCTCCGAACGTGATACGTTACTTACTACGTGTTCATTTCCTGTTATGTTTTATTATATTAATTCTCTCTCGTTCTCACTCTTGGACAGCCCAGTGTTGCAGATTTATCAATTTCTCGCTAGATCTTGAGAAATGTGAATTGGAATTCATTACTGTTATCGTATCTAACAACGGAAATCCTTAATATATTCTAGATTCTGAATATTCGACATTTGTGTATCTACGTATTGTATTAGTGTTATATTTTAAATGAGAGTCAAGTGCTTGTGGGCCATAAATAATCAACCCGCGGGCCTGTAGTTGGACCAGCCTGCTCTAAAGGTTCAAAATAGAGGGGAAATTGTTGGAGAAGGAAGGTATTTTTTCCCAGCAACATTAACGAACATAATACACAAATTAACCTTGAATCTTTGAAAAAACTCCGCAAACAATGGCAACCCTGACAGTAGGCCCAGTCTGAGTCACCAGACTCACTCACCACCCGTCAGTTTGCCTCCGATTTGCAACCTAGTAGGCTAAGTGCCGCACATATCATATTTCCAACCACCTCTCAAAATGAGTTTGTGTGTGTGGCTCACGGCATTAAAGGTATATGCTGAAGTGGCCAATAGTTTTCTAGAAGTTCCTGCTTTAGTGTGTGTGTGTGTGTGTGTGTCAAAGAGAGAGGAGATAGATTTCCATTGAAGTACATAGTTATACTGACCACACAGACCTTACGAACGAAGCGAGGTGGCCAGGACTTAATGCTAATAGAGAGGACGGCACCAGGAAGAAGAAAGAAAGAGAGAGAGAGAGATCAACATGAACATGTCATCTGTAAATAGGCCGTTATAATGTGTTGGTCCTGTCCTAACCCTTTCCTCACAAACCCAAGATATAACAACCTCCTACCTCAAAAGTTGATGAAACACTGACCCAGACAGCCTGTGGAAGCTTGCAGCCAACCTAAGAAGTGTTGCCAATTCCTTAGAACAGTGTTTACAAGTCATGGTACCAGCAACTGCCAGTTACAAGGACCATATATTACTGACGGTGGGACTGGGAAGTGATTTATCTACTGACGGCTGGCAGCCGTCACTGGGATTGTACGGGTTAAGTAATGTGTTGTAGATGTACCTGATGGCTGTTGGGTCTGTATATTGATGGGAACACTACTTTAAAGCCCCGTTCACACACACAACTATTTCAACACAACCTTACGCATCCTTGGCTGACTTTATGGATAATTGGGTCGGGATCAAATGTGAGAGACCTTACAGCGACCATGGTGTTTGGCTCACATGCACCCGACATTGCCTCGACCTTGCCCCTGCCGCCGGAATTACTGCGGGATGACTGTACAATGTCCTTGCAATATCCGCAAAGCATGTTTTACCTGTCATTCCAACCTACCCCAGACAAACACGTCTATTCCACATCCCCTGGCTGATCCAGGGGCGTCCTGTGGGCGTCCCTGGCCAGACACATGAGTGGGTATCACGGCTGCATCCTTTCCCGCGTTTTCGGCCTCTAGCATGACCCCCCCTCGCCTTCGGCGTCTTTATTGCAGCTCACCCACGCTGTACGGCTGCCTAGTGACAGCGGTGACCCAGGGCCGACCATTCAGACTTTTTTGGACACGCTATAAAAAGATGGGGGTGTCCATGCCTTGATGCATCCTTCTCATGACTCCATTGACCTTGCCCTGACCTTGCAGGACATCGCACAGAACTTTGCAAAACACATGGTCATGATAAAGTGTAGAAGGGTCGGGATGCTAGTGTGGATGGGGCTTAAGAGCAAAGAGCAAGCAGTGTTCCTGTAGTAGCATTACCAAACACATGACTGATGGTGCTGGTGACGCCATGGTATACTGGAGACCCCTGTGTGAGAGAGTTGGCGGATCAATAATGGAGAGAGAGTGAGAGTGGTTGAACTTGTATACTGACAGGACGGACACTACTTTAAGAGCCAGCAGTGTGTTCCTTAGTAGCATTATACCAAACCCATGATGATAGGTGGTGGTGATGACATCATGGTACACTAGACCCCCATCCTCTCACCTGTGTGTTAGAAAGAGTTAGGGGGGGGGGGATCAATAATGGAGAGAGAGAGAGCTAACAGAGGAAGGCAGTATTATTAACTTGCACATGCCGAGCGAGTACTGTACATTGATCCAACGGAAGCAGTTCATATCGGCCGCACTTCTAAATGGCCACGCTCGTAAACGGCCACACTCTTAAACGGCCACACTCCTAATCGGCCACACTCCATGAAATGCTGGGTGTACGAAGGGAATTTAACCCTCCCGAAAACTCCCCAGGTTTTGAGATGCTTAGCTTGGGGTTCGAACCCGGGTTAGTGACCTCAGTAGGTCAACCAGTTCCGCGCGCTAACCCACTGTACTACCACGGACGTTCAATAGGATAACAACCTTAGTTCTCCTTGAAAGAACCAGGTGATAGTCTCGTGGTGAATGTGATTCACGTGATGGGTTTATTAGACTTCGCCATCAACGACTATTTTATGTTATCCCAGACGTCAACTCGGGTAGTACGGTACTGAGGTTGCGGGGTTTTCGGTACAGGGCATTACACTCCAAAACAGCCACATTCCAAAACGACCGCTCTCCTAATCGGCCACACTCCTTAACAGCCACACTCCTAAACAGCCACATTCCAAAACGGCCATGCTCCAAAACCACCACACTTCTAAACGGCCACAACCCAAAACGGCCACACTCTTAAACGGTAAAAACTCCTACACGGCCACGCTCCAAGCTAGAGATAGGAGGAAGGCCAAGTACCGGTAACTTTAGGAGGAGGGGTCAGTCAGTGTCATGTAGTAACGTTACCAAGCACATGACTGGTGTGAGGTCATGGTACACTGGATCCCCCCTGTGTTGAGAGAGAGAGAGTTATATAGAGTTACATAGATTTACATAGATACACAGACTGCGGTCCCTACTAGGTAGTCCGGACTAAATGCTAAGATATAATTTGCTACAAGTGGAAGGCAAGGATAGCAAAGAAGAAGGCTCTCTCCCCACCCACCTCTTCCTCCGACCGTTGGTCGGCATGAAATTAAGTTGGGGAAAGAAGTCCCCCACCAGAATGAGAGAGAGAGAGAGTCAGTCAGTAATTATGTAGTAACGTTACCAAGCACATGACTGGTGAGGTGGTCATGGTACACTCTGGATCGCTGTGTGGAGAGAGTGGTGGCGGATCAATAATGGAGAGAGTGGGAGGCAGGAGGATAGAGAGAGAGAGAGAGCAGAGGAAGGCAGTACTAGAGATACACCCAACGCACGAGTACTGTACATTGATCCAGCGCTATTGTGGCTGATGAAATATACAGTGCTATATATAACGAAGTAAATATTGACATAGATACCGAAACCATTAGGACGAAATTCATTGTAGGTACTGTCTCCAATCAACAGTAATTTTAACCCCTTGAGGAATATGAACTGTTTATGCTGGCTATTATTAGACGATTTTATACAACTTAGGAAGGATCTGTCGAAAAAAAATACAAAGGTACAGACTATCTAAACTGACTCTCTGACTTTCATATCCTAATCTGTATGGAAGTCAGAGTGTTAATCGAGATAGTCTTTACCCATTTAATTCCCAAACATCCTTCCTAAACTGGATTAAAGTCGCCTACTAACAGCCATAATATATTGTTAAGGGGAGATATTCGGGGGGGGTTTTCTGGACACCCTTCTCCCTCATGCTTAGACCTTTCGCCCCTTTTATCGCTCGCCTGTAATTTTAGGAGGAACCAGCCTTCGGCCGGGATATTTTTCTACCGTGTGTGTGTGTGTGTGTGTGTACCGCTGCAATACATAACAGAGCCTCTACGCCAAAAGAGCCTATTGTAGATACTCTTACCTTGATACTACATTACGTCTAATTAACAACATTAGAGAGAGAGAGAATATAGTGTACATGGAATAACGCTACCCTCCACATGACAGGTATATTTTCTGGCCCCTGTGTGTACAAGAGAGAGAGAAAGTGAGTGTGTGTGTGTGTTACCTATCACATGACTGGTATAGCTGTCAGATACTCCGGCCCCTGTGTGTGCAAGAGTAGATCAATAAAGGTGAGCATCTCCGGGCGAACCAAAGTACCGGGTGACGCGCCGGGTAGCAAGGTGGATAGAGGACACGCCAAGGTCACGCCGGTTTTCTTGGCTTACCCTTTCAGTAACATGTATTATTTCGCATATTCCTGTATTGTTCTTGTATTTGTAATGTTGTTTTGCACATGCCAGCCGATTTAATCCAGCCTAAGGGGAGATTTGTATTTATGTGTTCGTTTGTGTTTGTATTTGTTGTTTAGTAAAGAGTTAGCAAATGTTTTAGGATTAGGTGTTTACTTCATACATAGAGGTTAATTTTGTGTTAATCCACTATTAACCAGTGTGGTTCTTACACCAACTTTCAGATTACTTGTCTAAGTCCAATTTAATGTTTTAATATTTTAGAACATATTAAATATATCCTAGAGCTTCAACTGTAAATTACTAATTTATGTTCGCGTTTTATGGAAAGGGATCTAAGCAATCCCTGGACTAGGACATTTGTGATGACCATTGAAGAATCTTCAGGCAAAACAGTTAGATTCTGCAGTTTGTTATCAACTAATAAATGTTTATCACTGGTAATCAAGTAATATACATACACATACATACCATAATAGATATATACAAATATTGACTGTATTAACATACTTTAGAAAACATATAACATCGTGTACTGCACCGCTACAAGATATAGGTACGAAGCTCTTACTTGCTATGTGCAAACTTTAGCTTTCTACTAAGCTATCATATTAACTTTGGTATTGCAGAATTAAGCTTGTAAGATAAAGTTAGTTTCGTCTTGTAATTAAAGGCATATTGAAAAATGCCTGATTATGTATTGGGGAATATGCACCAAGTATACCCAAAAATGTAGTTATGCAGGTGACAATATTTACTTTTAATACATACAACCATGACACAGTACTAATATTACATTTTATCTTGCAGCCACGGAAGAATGCGTCACCACATCTCGTCCGGGTGGCCAAATCGATCGACGTCGTTTCTCGCATCATCTTCCCCGTTGGCTACTCCATTTTCCTCTGCTACTTCATCGCTGGGTAAGTGCCAGAGTATATACGTAACATACATACATACTTCATGGCTACGTACCGAGGCATGTTATCCTTCTAGATCTCCAGCCTGGTTGTTGAGGCCCCCCTGGGGGACCCGACATCACCGATGACCCCTCACCACGCCTGCTGCACTCATTGGCACTGGCTTGGAATTCGCAAAAACAGTCGTCATGATGATTACCTAAGGGCGTCTTCATTCCTTTTTAGCGCCCCTAGACTCCACCTTGTGATGGCTGCGGCGCTCGTTGGCACTTATATTGGAATTCGTAATACCAGTCGTCATGATAATTACCTAAGGGCATCTCCAAAAAACATATATTTACTCTTAGCAAGGGTTGATCCGAGAATGTTAATAAGAGGTTTGTCCTGACTAATGTCTATGTAACTGGCGAAAGTGCCTCAGACAACCATATCAAGCATCACAATCATCTTTCTTTATATTATTTGGGGGGGGGGGGGGATGGCCTAGGGCCCCGCGCCTCCAAGGCCCCACACCTTGAAATTGAAAACAAAATCATAATAATGTTCATAAAACAAAAAGGGAAAAATTGATTCACAGTTATAGTCCGTTCATTCTATGCTAGGCAGAAATCGTAACCTCTAACGGTACCTCTGTAACTCAAAAAGGGCAAAAGCAAATGAGCTGTCAATGTCCACACCTATTTCCTAGCCAAGTCTTCCTATGTGGTAGAAATATTAGCTCGATTACTAGAGTCCTTTTTTAAGTTATGGGAGGTTATATGTTAAGATCTCTGCCCAACCTAGAATGAACAGACTATAGTCAATTTGCATTCTCGGATATTAATTTGTGTTGGCAAATACCCCATTCCCAGTACTATTGGGATTAATGTAATTTTGACTTTTAGAACATAAAACACAATGGGTAGGCTATTATCATTAATGATTACGTTTTATTTATTATATAACGCGTAATCCGTTTACCTTGTAGAAAAACTTAGTTATCCCTGCTAATTACGGTGCCATGTCCGTTTTCTTCTATGATGACAGTTTATAGTTTTACTGTATTTCCCTTTACAGTTTCTGATATTATTATGTTCTCTCCACCAAACAACTCTACTCCTACAATCGATTAATGAAATTAACAACCACATGTGGCAGTCCGGGGATTCGAACCCAGGATGCTCACACCGAATGTATAATTATGTCAGTTTTTTTTTTTTTTTTTTTTTTTTTTTTTTTTTTTTCTATATTCCAACTTACTTCCTCTCGGGCATAGGCTGAGAGCCTTAACATTCACCGCTTTACAATGAACAGTGAAGCCCGTGAGGTCTTGTTCCAGTCTAGGGAGTGAGACATGTGAAGCACGTAGAGTACAACGAGCACCTGCCATCTTGCCTTCACATGAGGCACGGTGCTCACTCATGGCCCGAAACGACCCCATCTCTGAAGCCACCTCGTTCCCGTGCTTCACTGTCTCATCCCCTACACTCGGACTCTCACACTTACACACACACATATATTTGTATGATAATCAATAAGCCTTTAAACATTATTTTTAATATAACATAATATATTCATGTTATAAGTTATATCATTAAAAAGACAATAAAGACAATCACAGTCTCGACGACTCGAATCAGTCGAATGTTACTCGCAGACTCAGCATTAGCAGCTGGGCTGAGAAGGTAATGTTACTTTATAACTTTATTATTGATTATCCAGATTGTTTACTGTGCATAGGGTAGCTAACCAGGACCAGGTTAGTCCACAGTGTCACACACTCACACCCCTTGCATTTGTTCAACCATTAGGCTAGTAATATAATGCTACTAGGCCTAGGCTATGCCTAGCAGCTTAGGTGGTCAATAGGCTATAAAGTTTATGTAGGCCTAATTTAATTGCTAAAAATTTGTTTGATATGTTTTAGCCTATCTATTTTAGAGTTGTGGGCAAGAGTTGTGTTATCGGGCGTAGGCCTATCACCTACCTCTGACCGGGTAGCCTATATCCTAGTGTTTACTTTACCCCTTTGAAAGGACATTAGCCTAACCTAACAACCTTACCTAACCTATCCTAGTATTATGGGTGGGGGCTGACACCCCCACCCCCACTGTTTGACATCAACTTAAGTGTTTGCACGACTTATGCCCGGTATTACGGTAACACAACTCATTCCGAGTTGTACTCATTCAGAGTTGTGTAAGGGTGTTTTGATGCGTGATAATAGTGGGCTAGGCCTAGGAAATACATAGGCTATTCACCCATTATTTAAACAACAATCTAAAAACACGACACCCCCCCCCCCCCCCCCACTACCGAAAATAACTGTATTTGGCCGGACAATTTGCCGCGGGATACAAAATATGTTAAGGAGGGGGGCAAGCCCCCATCGGGCCCACCCACCTCACTCCCCCCTCCAGGACTTATTGAAATCCTTATATATTTCAACAGTAGGGGGCACAAACCTCATTTTACCCAACGCGAATCACCGAGGCTACACTCGCGGGCCGCGGCGGATGTAAACCAACCCACCCGTCTCTTGCAAATTTCAACAACCATATTAAGAAAACTGGCTAGGAGAACTGCTATTTAGTGATGCCATAGACAAAGAAAAAGTGAAAAAGGAGCGTTTTGGGTCCGGTGCTTTTCCTGATTTATATTAATGATCTAGTCACTGAGTTAGAGTCAAAGGCTAGCTTGTTTGCTGATGATGAGAAGGTGTATAGAATCATTGAAGGCAACAGTGACATTGAGGCATTATGTAGAGACATGAAGAGGATGGACGATTGGACGGACAAATGGCTTGTGTCTTTTAATGTACAGAAGTGCAAAGTATTGCATTTTGGCAGGAATAATGCTGGAGCCGATTACAACCTCGGGTGAACCATTGGCAAAGACAAATTTGGAGAAGGATTTAGGAGTACACATATCATCGGATTTAAAATCAGAGCCGCATATAAACAGCATAGTTTCAAAAGTAAACAGTAGATTGAGGATTATCAAGCGTAATGATACATTTTTGAATAAGGCAATTTTCATGGCTCTCTACCTGTCTTTGGTCAGACCACTGTTGGAATACGCAGTGCAGTGTTGGTCACCTTTTCTAGTTAAAAGACATTGAACACATATGAGGAACGATGTCGACAGTTAGGAATTCAGACTCTGAAAGACAGAAGAATTCGGGGGGATAGGATTCAGACTTATAAACTGTTACATGGGTTGGATAACATAGACTAGGCTACACCAGATTGCTCAAAATTAGCTCAAATTCACTGAGAGGACACAGTCTAAAAATAGAACGCCCAAGCCACTGGAGAACCAACCTGAGAGGCAATAGTTTCTCTATAAGAGTAATCTAACAGTGGAATTCCTTGCCCGAGTGGGTGATTGTGTCGGACAATATTTCAAATTTCAAGAAAAACTATGACAAATATATGGGAATTCACTACCGGTAATTTGAAATACATAAATAGAGGTGGGGGTCCATACAAGAAGACTTCCTACTCTCCCACTAAATACGATTAGGTAAGTACGATTAGGTAAGTAGTGACGTCACCGGCTCACCGCTACAACATAAACAATCATGGACGTTGAGGTGGAGGAGGTGGCCAAACTCCTCTTTCCTGATAGTGTGCCAGGTAATATAACCATTATTTATACCTAAATCAAAGCTATAGTAAAACTATTATATGTATCAAGCCATCTCATCAGGGTAGAGTTAATATTGAAGCATAACACGCGTCACTTTTGGTTTTGGTACTTTCAAGTGCCGGGGTTAGGCCAGCATGGTCTAGCCTACGTGATCATAGGGGTAATAGACTTTACCCTGTTCCAAATTAGAGGAAGGATGTAGTATCCGGGCTTACGGTCATGTTTACATAGGCTAGGTCGATTGCTAGCGGTTAAGTTTCCGTCTAGCCTATTTTGACAGCTATTTTTTCTGGGTAACCTCCTAGTCCTAGGCTAGGCCTAATTCTAGCGGTGGCTCCAACTCGATTTGGATATTAACCCTTTCGCTGCGGGTGACGTTCTGGAATATTTTGGCAAGTTACAGCAATTTCCAGGCTTTAAAAGCCTGTAAAAACCGTAAGAATAGAGTGTCAGTGGGTGGGAGCGTGAGGGGCCCACCTCCGACCCTCAGAGCACCGAGCGGCTCACTGAGCAAGGCTGTGTGGCGGGCGAGTCTCTCTCTGTCTCTCTCATAAGTGCAGCAAGCGAGCTAGTGTTACATAATAGCGGGGTTCCCGCGTTTCACTGGGATCACTGCGGGTGAACCAGACCACGTATACAGTCCGTTCTGGTGTCATTTTGAAGCTATTTTCGCCTAGTTTTCGGAAGAATACACTTCATTTAATGCAGATGCTTGATTTATCATTCAGGAGTGCCTGAATAGGCCCTAAATAGCCCAAAACAGCCCGCAGCAAAAGGGTTAAAAAAAAATCCGTTCATCTGTTTATATCCTTATTAGGCTAGGCCTAAGTGTTTTCTGATATTATAAACTGGGGCATTTTAGTTATAAAATTAGCCTAGGCTATACTAGATTAGGTTAGGCTAATAAAAAACTAAATTGCTCCAATTACATACATACATACAAGTTTAAAGACCGTTTGTCCACAGAAGCTGTGGTTACAGTCTGACGTCCTAAATGGCAGTTTTCCAGGCGGTCCTGTCAAGGGCCGCCTGTGTTGTCAAGTTCTTTATTTTGAGATCGGACCGGGAGTCCTGTCCTAAATTCCCTTGACAGAGCCTCCAAGACTAAAACAAACAGTAATGGGCTCAGAACTGAGCCTTGGTGAACTCCAACTTTCACTGGGAACTCTTCACTCAGGCCCCCGTTTACTCTAACTGCTGCCCGTGACCCCTCATACATGGCACGAAAGGTCTTGATATTGATATAGAAAGGGGAGGGAAGGTTTTTAAATCGACAACACTAATGGGGCGAATGGCTTAAATTGAAAACTAATGGGGCTAAACATGAGGATGAAGGGGCACCAGAAAAGTAGACCATCTCACCTTAAGGAAGGAAGGAGTGGGAGATAGAGAAGATAAGAGAGAGTAGAAGGGAGCAATAGTTACTAGATGAGGAAGATAGGTCAGGAAGAAAGAGTAAGGAAAGAATGGGAAGAAGAAGAGGAGGAGGAGGAGGAGTAATGAAGATGGAATAGGAGGAAGGAGAAACATGAAGACTCCTGAATTGGGTATATGGAGAGGCAGATGACGGCGGGAAAAGTTAAGGAGAGAGAGAGAATATGCTAAGGAATTATTTAAGACGTACATTTGAGAGAGAAGAAGGGTGATTCTGATTATGAGACTTGTTTAGATTGATAAATGTATATATATATATATAGAGAGAGAGAGGAGTATGTAATAAGGTAAGTCAAGGCAGGTAAAATGGGGAGGGGAAGCGAGATGATGATTATGAGAATGATGATGAGTATACGCCAAAAGCCCGAAGTATAATCGTTATTGAGAGAGAGAGAGCGAGAGCGCTTGTGTGGGTGGCAGAAAGTAGTGTGTGAGAGAAAGATAGAAAGTTTGTTAGAGAGAGAGAGAGTGCGTGGGAGGGAGAAAAAAAACGTTTGTAAGAGAACTCTTGTAGGTATAATAAACCCAGAAAGAGAAGGAGGGGGTGGGGGGACTGAAAACCGAACATGCGTAGGGGGTATTGAGAAAGAGAGTGTGCGTAGGTGTTATTGAAAAAGAGTGTGTGTGTGTGTGGGTGTTAGAGAGTTTGTACTGAAGGAGAAAGAGAGAAAGTGCGTAAGGAAAAGAGAGTCTATGCAAGGAGAAAACAAAATTACAGAATAACTTAGAGAGAGTGAGAGCGAGCGAGCATGCGTGGGTGATAGAGAGTACATAATTATGCAAGAGAAAGAGAGAGAACATTTGTAAGAGTGTGTGACAAGAAGAGAGGACGTTTGTAAGAGTGAGTTTGTGGGATAAAGAGAACGTTTGTAAGAGTGTGTGACAAGAAGAGAGGACTTTTGTAAGAGTGAGTGTGTGGGATAAAGAGAACGTTTGTAAGAGTAAATGGGACGAAGAGAGGACGTTTGTAAGAGTGTGAGTATGTTTACAAGACAAAGAGACTGTGTGGGATAAGACAAGTGAATGTTTGTAAGAGAAAGAAACTGTTTGGGAAGAAAAATTAGTGTTTGAAAGAGAAAGAGGGAACGTTTGTGAAAGAGAATGTGTGTGTGTGTGAGAGATAGAGAGAGAGTGAAAACGGTGTCTTATTATCGCCAAACTAATGGGGTGAAAGTTAAACTCTCCAAACTAATGGATCAAAACAGAGGAACGAAAAAGACCCCCCTCGTCACAAATAGGGTTAAGCTATTTTGTGTTTTTGTATTTTGTAAGTGTAAGAAAGGAGAAAGTGGCATCCCTGTCCATCCATGTTTTCCTACCTCACTCCCTCTCTCTCGCCCACTCTCTCTCCCGCTCTCGGTTTTGCTCTCTTCGTACTCCCTGGTTCAACGAGGTCGCAAGGTAGCCATACATCAGTCCGAGTGTCATGTCATCGTGTGTTTAGGCTTCTGTACCTATAGACATGCGAGTTGAAGTATGGCTTAAGGTGGGTCACCTGCTTTTATTATCTTTCTCTGGCTTGTATCCATTCGGCCCCATTCAGCCTACTGTTTTAAGACGTTTATCCCCATCCAGGTGTCGATTTCTTCCTGGCGAGTGATAGCGAGCCAGCATTGTATAGAGAAATCCGGCTTCGCCGGAGAAATTTTTCTATCGAAAAATATACAAGTTTAGCCTGCTGTCAAAAACGTTTTTTTTAAATATGCAGGCTCGCTACCGCTCTCCAGGAAAAAATCGACACCTGGATGGGGGTAAACGTCTTAAACCAGTAGGCTGAATGGGGCCGAATGGATGCAAGCCAGGGAAAGAGAGAAAAGGAGAGAACAAAAGCAGGTCACCCCCCCTTAAGATAATCACCTGAATAAAAAATACCTTCCTTCTCCAACAATTTCCCCTCTATTTTGAACCTTTAGTGTGTGTGTGTGTGTGTGTGTGTGTGTGTCTGTCTGTCTGTCTGTCTGTCTGTCTGTCTGTCTGTCTGTCTGTCTGTCTGTCAAAGAGAGAGGAGATAGATTTCCATTGAAGTACATAGTTATACTGACCACACAGACTTTACGAACGAACGAAGCTTCTAGGTGGCCAGGACTTAATGCTAGTAGAGAGGACGGCACCAGGAAGAAGAAGTCATCTGTAAATAGGCGTTATAATGTGTTGGTCCTGTCCTAACCCTTTCATCACAAACCCAAGATATAACCACCTTCTACCTCAAAATTCCGGCACCCGGGCGGGTGCATGAAATAGGGGAGCTATCCCCCCGCCAAAGGCGGTTTTCTAGGGCCTTTCCTAGCTGATGCTGAGAGGATTGGGTTCTAGTCATGTGGTGATGGGCTGGTCTATCAGAGTGAGAACTGAGCGATCTCTGCCATACCCATAGCTTACTCTGACTGTTCCTTTTACTTATATATTTTCTAGATCTCAAGTGACGGCGTCTCTTCCGTGGATTGACCTCCCAATCTACCAAGATTGGAAGCCAAAGCGTCACATTTTTTTCCTTTGCCCCTCAGCTTTCTCTTCATAATTGCTGAGGGGCACAGGGCCCTGGATGGGGCTTTGGTTTCCCTGGCGTTTCTGTCGCTCTCCTCAGCTCCCCGCCATGGAGTGGCTTCGGTCATCCATGCTTTATTGTGGTCGGCTGGGAGGGTTCTGTGGGGGCGCTCGGTTATGGCCTTGGTCTTGCTTGGGGCTGTTCGGCCAGGCAGCTTGGGGAACATCAACAACAACAACCTCAAAAGTTGATGAAACACTGACCCAGACAGCCTGTGGAAGCTTGCAGCCAACCTAAGAAGTGTTGCCAATTCCTTAGAACAGTGTTTACAAATCATGGTACCAGCCACTGCCAGTTACAAGGACCATATATTACTGATGGTGGGACTGGGGAGTGATTTATCTACTGACCGTCACTAGGATTGTACGGGTTAAGTAATGTGTTGTAGATGTACCTGATGGCTGTTGGGTCTGTATATTGATGGGAACACTACTTTAAAGCCCTGTTCACACACACGACTATTTCAACACGACCTTAGACGTCCTTGGCTGACTTTACGGATAATTGGGTCGGGATCAAATGTGGGAGACCTTACAGCGACCATGGTGTTTGGCTCACATGCACCCGACATTGCCTCGACCTTGCCCCTGCCGCCGGATTACTGCGGGATGACTGTACAATGTCCCTGCAATATCCGCAAAGCATGTTTTACCTGTCATTCCAACCTACCCCCGACACACACGTCTATTCCACATCCCCTGGCTGATCCAGGGGCGTCCCTGGCAAGACGCATGAGTGGGTATAATGGCTGCATCCTTTCCCGCGTTTTCGGCCTCTTGCATGACCCGCCCCTCGCCTTCGGCGTCTTTATTGCAGCGCACCCACGCTGTACGGCTGCCTAGTGACGGCGGTGACTCAAGGCCGACCATTCAGACTTTTTTGGGACATGCTATAAGAAGATGGGGATGTCCATGCCTTGATGTATCCTTCTCATAACTCCATTGACCTTGCCCTGACTTTGCAGGACATTGCACAAAACTTTGCAAAACACATGGTCATGATAAAGTGTAGAAGGGTCGGGATGCTAGTGTGGATGGGGCTTAAGAGCAAAGAGCAAGCAGTGTTCCTGTAGTAGCATTACCAAACACATGACCGATGGTGCTGGTGACGCCATGGTATACTGGAGACCCCTGTGTGAGAGAGTTGGCGGATCAATAATGGAGAGAGAGTGAGAGTGGTTGAACTTGTATACTGACAGGACGGACACTACTTGAAGAGCCAGCAGTGTGTTCCTTAGTAGCATTATACCAAACCCATGATGATAGGTGGTGGTGATGACGACGTCATGGTACACTAGACCCCCCCCCCCCCTCTCCCACCTGTGTGATAGAGAGAGTTAGGGGGGGGGGGATCAATAATGGAGAGAGAGAGAGAGAGCTAACAGAGGAAGGCAGTATTATTAACTTGCACATGCCGAGCGAGTACTGTACATTGATCCAACGAAAGCAGTTCATATCGGCCGCACTTCTAAATGGCCACACTCCAAAACGGCCACACTCCTAAATGGCAACACTCCAAAACAGCCATACTCCTAAATGGCCACACTCATAAGCGGCCACACTCTTAAACGGCCACACTTAAACGGCCACACTCCATGAAATGCTGAGTGTACGAAGGGAATTTAACCCTCCCGAAAACTCCCCAGGTTTTGAGATGCTTGGCGTGGGGTTCGAACCCGGGTTAGTGACCTCAGTAGGTCAACCAGTTCCGTGCGCTAACCCACTGTACTACCACGGACGTTCAATAGGATAACAACCTTAGTTCTCCTTGAAAGAACCAGGTGATAGTCTCGTAGTGAATGTGATTCACGTGATGGGTTTATTAGACTTCGCCATCAACAACTTATTTTATGTTATCCCAGATGTCAACTCGGGTAGTACGGTACTGAGGTTGCGGGATTTTCGGTACAGGGCATTACACTCCAAAACGGCCGCTCTCCTAATCGGCCACACTCCTTAACACCCACACTCTAAACGGCCTCACTCCAAAACAGCCACACACCAAAACGGCCACACTCCTAAATAGCCACACTCCTAAACGGCCATGCTCCAAAACCACCACACCTCTAAACGGCCACACTCCTAAACGGTAAAGCTCCTAAGCGGCCACGCTCCAAGCTAGAGATAGAAGGAAGGCCTAAGTAACTTTAAGGGGAGATTTCCACTTGAGGGATTTTTTGCTTTACCCCTTTCTCCCTCATGTTTATCCCCATTGCTTTTGAGATTTTAAGACGTTCGCCCCATTAGTTTGACGATTTTAAGAACTTTCACCCCATTTATGTCACTTTTAAGACCTGTCGTCCCATTTAGGTGTAAAAAAAATCCTGGCGAGCGATAGCGAGCCTGTAATTTAAGAGGAACCGGCCTTCGGCCGGGACATTTTTCTACCGAAAAATGTACAAATATATCTTGAAAGGCAGTCAAGGGGGTGTTATTTCAAGCTTGATGGAAGTCTAGGAAAAACCTCCCCTTAAGAGGAGGAGGGGCCAGTCAGTGTCATGTAGTAACGTTACCAAGCACATGACTGGTGTGAGGTCATGGTACACTGGATCCCCCCTGTGTTGAGAGAGAGAGAGAGTGAGTGTGAGTGAATGAGTTACATAGAGTTACATAGATACACAGACTACACAGACCTTGCGGTCCCTACTAGGTAGTCCGGACTTAATGCTAACGTAGAATTTGCTACAAGTGGAAGGCAAGGATAGCAAAGAAGAAGGCTCTCTCCCCACCCACCTCTTCCTCCGACCGTTGGTCCGCATGAAATTAAGTTGGGGAAAGAAGTCCCCCACCAGAATGAGTGAGAGAGAGAGAGTCAGTCAGTAATTATGTAGTAACGTTACCAAGCACATGACTGGTGAGGTGGTCATGGTACACTCTGAACCCCTGTGTGGAGAGAGTGGTGACGGATCAATAATGGAGAGAGAGAGTGAGTGAGTGGGAGACAGGAGGAGAGAGAGAGAGAAGAGGAAGGCAGTACTGGAGATATACCCAACGAACGAGTACTGTACATTGATCCAGGGCTATTATGGCTGATGAGGCTCAGAACGGAACCTGAAATATACAGTGCTATATATAACGAAGTAAATATTGACCCAGATACTGAAACCTTTATGACGAAATTTATTATTGGTACTGTTTCCAATCAACAGTAATTTTAACCCCTTGAGGAATATGAACTGTTTATTCTGGCTATTATTAGACGATTTTATATACAGTATACCCTTCCTAATCTATAGGGAACTCAGAGGATTAATTGAGTGTTTACCCTTTTAATTCCCACAGATCCTTCCTAAACTGGATTAAAGTCGTCTACTAACAGCCATAATATACTTTTAAGGGGAGATAGTAGTTTTTTCTGGACACCCTTCTCCCTCATGCTTAGACCTTTCGCCCCTTTTCTCTGTCTTCATTATTAACACTCCACCCCCCACTTTGCCTTCTCTATCTTTTCTCCACACATTGTATCATGCCATCCCAACACTTCCAATTCAGTACCACCTCTCAACTTTGTTTCTGCTAAGCACATAATATGTGGTTTATATTTCTCAATATAGTCATTCAATTCTAATTTCTTAGACAGCAAGCCATCCACATTACTATACATCAGCTTCATCTCCCCCCTTCTTACACCTTTCTTTTTTCTCTTTCCCTAATATTCCCAGACTGTACTCCCCCCCCCCCCCCCCCGCTTCCACTCCACCTTCTCTCCCTTGCTCCCCCGTGCTCTCCACCTGGATTACACCAGTCTCTCCCTCCTGTCCTTCGGTACTGGTACTCGCTTCCTCTGTCTGACCGTTGATCCCGAAGTTCTCTGTTTGCCCCTCCGTCTTTCTCTGTGGTCCTTTGATGAACCATTTCTTCTTCTTCGTTCCTACCAGTCGCCAATAAAAAAAAAAATCCACTTCTTGGTCTGTTCTTTTGGCATTCAATTCCTTCACCTCATCCCTCAAACTTTTAATTTTATTTCTTTCATCTAAGTCCATGTCTTTTTCGATGTAAATATGCTTCAGACTGTCCATACTTAGTGTACTCAAACTAGTATGAACAGTCTCGATGTTACGTAATCTGGGTTGATGTAGCGTTACGTATCGTTCCGTAGTCTTCAGTTGAATGCTTCCATAACCTTGGTCGAACGTTCCATGATTGGGTAGAATATATTCTATAGTTGTATATGGGAAAGTATTGTAGGATTATAATTCCCATATATATATATATATATATATTTGTATTATTTAAGATTGTTTATAAGTATCTCATTGTGAAGAAGATGGGATACATTTTCCATATGTTATGCGCGTGCGCGGTATGTCACGACAGAGACAAACAATGCGCTCGCACACTCTCGGACTCTCCAACCCAAGGTATCTTGCAACTTAACGTAAATATCTAGCCTATTGTAGCCTCTTTTCATACTCTGTTTACTATACTAACCACTTCCAGTCATCTAGCCTATTACCGCATTTTCCTTTACCATGACTATCTCGGATAGACTGGAAATGGTGTCGTATTTCACACCCAAATGCCATAAAAGGGTGTCCAATATCAAGCCAACTCAACCCTGCTCTTCCACGGTCTAAACTCAACCCGATTCAGACTTTCGGAACTTGATAACAGTTTTAAGACTTTGGGTCAATATTTACGAGTCACACCACAGCTGGAATCTCATTTATAAGGGTAGTTTTGGGTTCCTATCATTCTATGTTTCATTGCTATATACTTTTTAACCACCGGAAAATATTTTGTTTTCTTGTTTTTTTTATTTTTTTATTTTTTTTTTAGCATTAGGCCTAACCTAACCTTAAAACCTAACATAGAACATAAGAACATAAGAAAATGGGAGTCTGCAGAAAGCCGATTGGCCTAAGCAAGGCAGATCCCTGTCCCACACAACCCCAGTTCAATTACAAAGCCCAATTATAGGCTCAACACTCTAATACCCTGAGGATCATCTTACCAAAACGGTTAGAGATTAACGCAGGATTATGGGGGTATGCAGAGTGCTGATTGGCCCAACCCGGCTGATCCCCCTTCACACCCAACCCTGAAGTCCTCGGCCATATGCTTATCCAATTTTATCTTAAAGCTCCCTACCGTTTTAGACCCCACTATAGCACTTGGTAGTCTATTCCACCCATCTACAACTCTGTTACCAAACCAATATTTGCCTATATCTTTTCTGAAACGAAATTTATCTAATTTGAAACCATTGGTACGAGTTCTTTCGCTATCACTGAGCTTTAGTTCATTTGTCATGTCCCCTTTGTTAATCCCACTAACCCACTTGAACACCTCTATCATATCCCCTCTAACTCTGCGTCTCTCTAACGAATGTAAACCTAATTTCTTCAACCTTTCTTCATACGAAAGATTTCTAATATTATGGATCATTTTTGTCATTCTACGCTGTACTCTCTCCAATGAATCTATGTCCATTCTGTAATAAGGACACCAAAAATTGGACAGCATAATCCATATGGGGTCTCACTAATGACAAGTAAAGTTTTAAGATAACATCAGCAGTTCTGTTACTCACACTCCTAGAGATGAACCCGAGAATCCTGTTTGCCTTATTACGAACGCTTATACACTGTTTTCTAGGCTTCAAATCATTGCTAACAAACACACCTAGATCTTTCTCACAGTCTGAATTTTCTAATTCTAAATTAGCTAGTTTATAACCTAACCTAACCTAAATGTATTTGGGGACTATTAGGTTAGGTTTTTTGGTTAGGTTAGGCTAGGCCTAATGCTAAAAAAACAAAAAAAGACAAGAAAACAAATATATTTTCTGGTGGATAAAAAATATATAGCCTATCAATGAAGCATAGAATGATAGGAACCCAAAACTACCGTTAAAAATGAGATCCCAGCTGTGGTGTGACTCGTAAATATTGACCAGACTTTGTGTATATATCCATATACAAATAATCTATTTGGATGTGATAATTATAAGATAATATTCAAGGACACTAGTGCGACGTTATGAGAAACAATTTATTAGGGAAAATAGGCACCAATGGATTCGCCATATTTTTCTCCATATAGTCCGCATGGAGGATTTTCGTTAACAACAAATTGAAAAATACCCACTTCACAGACAAATACACCAAAAATCTAAGTCAAAGCGGGGGTGTGGGGGCGGCAGCCCCCACCTATAATACTAGGTTAGGTTAGGTTGTTGGTTGGCTAATGTCCTTTCAAATGGGTATAGGGTAGTAAACACCAGGATAGCCTATACCCGGTCAGAGGTAAGAAGAAGAAGAGTCCTGCAGTAGTCTCCTTGAATGCTACCAATTATAAATGTACCTAGCTATATCCTCAGAATATCCGAAAGAAGCGTCATAATCCTATAGAAGGCCGATAACAGGTGTCGATCCAGTCGACAGTCGATTAAGTCGATCCAGGTGTCCAACTGAGTGTACCCCTTCTCAGGCACCTGTCATCTTAAGTCAGGAAGAGACGTCAACCTTGGTAGATACATACGATAATTTTATCAAGTTAGTATTCAATGCACAAAATAAATACATCCCCAAAAGAAAATTTAGATCAACACAGAACCAACCCAAATGGATGAATAATAGACTATTAGATCTAGGACAAAAGAGAGGAATATATAGAAAAATTAGAAAAGGCGAAATTCACCTACTTGCTTACTATCAGAATCTATCAAGACAGGTAAAAAGGGATATTAGGAAAGAAAAAAGAAATTATGAAATTAAGGTTGCCAATGACTCAAAAAATAATCCTAATGCTTTTTACCAACTATATAAATCCAAGGTTAGAGATGTAATTGGTCCCCTTAAAACTTCGATAGGAGAAATGACAGAAAATGATTTAGAAATGTGCAGTACATTAAATAGTCAATTTCTTTCCGTTTTCACTAATGAAAATTTGGCACAGTTTCCAGAAGTCCGTAAGGTATATAGCGATAGTATAGAAAATAGGTTAAGTACAGTTACTATAAGTAGAAATGATGTGCTTAAGGAAATTGACAGACTGAAACCTCATAAATCGCCTGGTCCTGATGAGGTATATGCTAGAGTATTAAAAGAATGTAGGGATGAGTTAAGTTACCCATTAACATTTTTATTTAACAAGTCATTGGAGACAGGTATAGTTCCAGAAGCTTGGAAGCTTGCAAACGTAGTTCCGATCTTCAAAAAAGGTGACAAATCAATAGCATCCAATTACCGTCCCATTAGTCTTACATCAATCATAGGAAAGCTACTAGAGTCAATTATTGCTAGTAAAATTAGAAACCACTTAGATACATTTAATTTAATAAATTCTTCTCAGCATGGATTCACTCAGGGACGTTCTTGCCTTACTAATTTGCTTAGTTTTTTCTCAGAGGTATATGAAGCAGTAGATAATGACAAGTCATATGATATAATATATTTAGATTTCAGTAAAGCTTTCGACAGAGTCCCCCATGAGAGATTGATGAGAAAGGTTGAGGCGCATGGAATAGGTGGGGCGTTGTTGGGATGGATTAAGTCATGGCTAATTGGTAGGAAGCAGAGAGTCAGCATAAATGGTACGAAGTCAGAATGGGGAGCAGTCAAAAGTGGTGTCCCCCAGGGATCTGTATTAGGTCCTCTGTTGTTTGTTATATACATAAATGACCTTGATTTAGGTATAACTAGTAGGATAAGTAAATTTGCAGACGATACCAAAATGGGGAGAACAATTGATTCAGATAGAGATATAGAGTGCCTCCAAAGGGATCTAGATACCTTACACGAATGGTCAGTAAATTGGCAGATGAAGTTTAACATTGACAAATGCAAGGTATTAAAGATAGGGAAGATGCATACAAATGTTAAATATAAACTAGCTAATGTGGAATTAGAAAACTCGAATTGTGAGAAAGATCTAGGTGTGTTTGTTAGCAATGATTTGAAGCCTAGACAACAGTGTATAAGCGTTCGAAACAAGGCAAACAGGATTCTCGGGTTCATCTCAAGGAGTGTGAGTAACAGAACTGCTGATGTTATCTTAAAACTTTACTTGTCATTAGTGAGACCCCATATGGATTATGCTGTTCAATTTTGGTGTCCTTATTACAGAATGGACATAGATTCATTGGAGAGAGTACAACGTAGAATGACAAAAATGATCCATAATATTAGAAATCTTCCGTATAAAGAAAGGTTGAAGAAATTAGGTTTACATTCGTTAGAGAGACGCAGAGTTAGAGGGGATATGATAGAGGTGTTCAAGTGGGTTAGTGGGATTAACAAAGGGGACATGACAAATGTACTAAAGCTCAGTGATAGCGAAAGAACTCGTACCAATGGTTTCAAATTAAATAAATTTTGTTTCAGAAAAGATATAGGCAAATATTGGTTTGGTAACAGAGTTGCAGATGGGTGGAATGGACTACCAAGTGCTATAGTGGGATTAAAAACGATAGGGAGCTTTAAGATAAAATTGGATAAGCATATGGACGAGAAGGGTTGGGTGTGAAGGGGGATCAGCAGGGTTGGGCCAATCAGCGCTCTGCAGACCCCCGTAATCCTGCGTTAATCTCTAACCGTTTTGGTAAGATGATCCTCAGGGTATTAGAGTGTTGAGCCTATAATTGGGCTTTGTAATTGGGGTTGTGTGGGACAGGGATCTGCCTTGCTTAGGCCAATCGGCTTTCTGCAGACTCCCATTTTCTTATGTTCTTATAACCTACCGGAGTTATTATATATAATACCTCAAAGTAAGCGATTATATTATAGGAATAGGCCTAGCCATCACAATTTTTTACAAATTCAACTAGATTAAAATAATATCGAAATGATGGATCATTAATTATTGATCTTGATATGTAGGCCTAAAGCATGTTGTTTATAAACATTGGCTGCAGCCGCGGTGCCACTCCAGTGTGCCAAAATTCGCCCATTTTCTTTGTGACCCCGAACCTAACATCTGAAAAAAATATTGATACTGAAATTGGCTAAGAGCCTGTGCTGTGACTCCCGGGGCGGCCGGGAGCCCCGCTAAACCTGCCATTTTATTTCTACATTACACTCATCAAACGATAGTTGCTTTGCTCTACACTGTACTCTACATTGGCTATGATCTTAGAACTATTATATATCACCTGTATTGAAGTCCAAATGCAGCTACTAATGTAAATATAGACGGATAAATCCAGAGCTCGAGTCATGAAAGCTATTTGTTTTACATAGTGAAAACACAACTTGTTCGGTTCGGATGAGGTGACTGACTTTAGCACCAATATAACAAATATATATTACAATAAGGAAACAGCCATCGTTCATAGAACGAACTCCTGGATGGGAGAGTCCGCTAAAACAAACAAACAAACAAACAACCAATGTACCCCTACACTCCGATATTATATTGCGCCGAAGGCTGTCAAGACGAACACAACTACCGTAATTTTATTGGCACTCGAATGCTCAATAATATGTAGATTAAAGGATAATAATAGGTATTTATCTAAAACTATGTATATATTAACTAAACTACTCCATGTGTTTAATATATTGACTGAATTTCACTGAAATGAATAATGTAAAATATTAATTTAAGTTTGAATGTTAGTTTTCTGATCTGATCTGATCCCAATTAAACTCCCACAAAATACACAATATTTTTTCGTATGTGTTAATTTTATGGGGTCTCTAATTTCTTAAAAATAGTGAATGAATATAAATTTTATGTGTTTGACAAAGAGCGCAAGACCTTGAGGCATAAGGTAAGCTATAAATTAGTACGATTTTATGATGAATTATTGGTTTTTCAGGGGTATTTATGTGGTTGGGTCAATGGAAAACAACGAACTAATATCAGCTATGTTTTCCATTGTGGTGTTTCCGAGAATAATCCAATGATGACGTCAAATTAGCTTGCCGCCAATCAACTGTGGAACACTTGGAAATGTGTTAGCTGTTATTTACCGATATATTTGAGGAAAAATAGAGTGAATTAAGGGGCTGGAATATAACATTGACTTCATGTGAAGTGCGAGTGCCCTACACATTCTAAAATTGTGCATATTAATCTTGGGGAACTCATTATATATAAGGTATAAGTTCAAGGTGATACTTTGGATAAACCTGACTTCTAGCAAGCACCAAACAGCGATTTTGTAAGTAGCCAAGCATATTATTTTTTTCAGATAAGCCTAGGCCTACTTGTATTAGCCTAGGCCTATGATGATAATGATGATTTGAAGCAGAAATGAGTAGCCTAGGCTGAGGCTAGGCGTATTAGGCTTAGGATAACCCATTATCCAACAATCTTAGGACTGCCCCCACTAGTGGGGCTATGTATAATGTATTGATAGGCTAATGAAGATCAAGGAAGATTTGAGGTTAAAGACAGTAAAAAATAAGGTTAGCTAAGCTCTTAACCCGGGAACGGCAAAGGTCCTCAATTATGGTAATTATTTAGAAGAAGACCTTTTTTTCTAGTTATTAAAAACTTACTCTATGGTGTATTATATGATATATAGAAGCAATAGAACTGTTAAAATGACCTGGGAAGTGTATATTAAACTTAGCCTAGACCAACATTCCTGTATTTTTTTTTTTTTTTTTTGTAAGGCTAGGCTAACCTAGCCTAGGCTACTCTTGAGTATTGGAACACAGTAGGCCTAAGCTTAGGCCTATTTTAGATGTCTAACTTTTAAAATAATAATATAAAAATATGTAGGCTAGGCCTAGGCTAGGATTATTTTTTTTTTATCATTATACAGAAAGTTAATTTGTGTTATCACTCAAAAAAACAGCGTCATTCGACACCCTGGCTAGGCTATAGCCTATGACAATAACAGTTTGCCGTCATGCCGTGGGATTATAGGGGTAGACCTGTCACTGAAGAATACTTTCGCAGTCTTACCGTTTGTTTTTGTTTTCAAGGTATAGGCTATAGGCAGAATAGGCTACAGTAGTATGGTATCTTATTTTATTGTAGTTTATATTATGAGTGGAAGATTTCCAAAGTCCAAACTTAGTGTCCAAAGTGGGATCTGCACCCTGCCTCTATGTTCTCATTTTGTATACCGGTAACTTTTTAGCCAGATTACCGGTACAATTTAATAAGTGTACAGCCAGCAGCTAGGCCTACCGCCTACAGTGCATTTATAGATTTCCCGGAATCCCGGCCATGACTTGGGTATCACTAAAGAATCTTTCCGCAGCCTTATGTACAATTGTTTGTTTTTATTTCTTCAAGGAATATAGTACAGTAGTTTATTGTTCAATTGTTTATCGTGTTATGAGTAGATAATTTGCATTACCTTACCCTAACCTAACTTTACTTAGTCTTAGTGTCCAAAGTGGGGGCTGCCACTATCCCCACAGTCCACACACCCGCTAACTAACATATATTATTGGTATGTCTTGTCATTACTATAACCTGACTTCATGGGGGTAACGGAGACTTGATTGAATATTTTCGGAATTAGCCTCGCAGAATCTTGAGTCTTTTAAAGTTGTGAAAATTAAAGTAAGTTTCTACGTTCCTACTGATTGTACTTAACCCGAGATGGGAATAGCCTACCCAGGTATTTTTTACTAGGCCCAGGGAAAATAATAGACAAACAAATGTTCTAATCAAAGTTTATTCTTGAAACTTGGTACCGGTATGTATTTTAACCAGTACTCTATAGTAACTCATGTATCATATGAAAGGATATAAATTAAGTATGTAATAGTTCTTGGAATGCAACAACAAATATACATGAAATCTTTATTGGACAAAAGTTACAAAACTAAAACAGGGACTGCTAAGAATAATTTAAAAACCTGTTTTCAATGTCTATATTAGTGGACCTGAAGTGAATCTCTTTGAGACTGAAGTACAAGCAGCCAGCTCCCCTAGTATCCTGATTAAACACCAGTAAACATACATAACATCCCTTTTACTTACAATATTATTCATTCCTTTTAATAAATTTTGAGCATGTATTGTGCGTATATTTACCTTCACATCTCAAAATTTCTCCGGTGGCCCCCGGACCCCCTGTTATGTAGAGGGGGGCTCCACCCCCCGCAAACGCCGCGCAAAGTTGATCCTTGTAAGCTTAGAAAAATGATCCAGAACTGGATAATTTCTGTTTTGGCACCCTGTGCCACTCCATTCGAGCCTAATCACGATTATATTTCGGTGTATTCTTACTTAAATGTATATCATTCGGGTTGATTAGGTTACACAATACAATATTACTAAGTAACAGTACACGCATATATATAAATATCATAACATTTGTGAAATATAGGTTCGACCGCGCTAAGCACCACGGCTGCGTGAGGGCCAGTAGGAACGTAGATATATCGAGGGGTGGGTGGGGTATCTAGCCTCGTGACCTTGACCAAGAGTCAAGTTCAGAAAATCAGTGTTCGTCACGGTAATTAATCCGTCACTCCTCCTCAGAATTATTGAAATGTCTATGTATGCGAATATTTCTTGCTCTACTACTAAACAAATAAATGTTTTATAATTTCACCTAATATGTAATGTCACAACACATCTTAAATTGTATATATTCAAATGTATTGCCGATATGTTCTGTTGTCGAATATTCCAGTCCCTGACAAACACCTAATGATATTTGGTATATTACGCTATTTCGCTTTTATTTTGTCTTTATTTGTTTTGTAATAATTATTCTGCAATGCATATTTACTTTCATTCTTAAAAATAGTCAGGAAAGGTTGTCCATATAATGTATATATTTAAAAGTCTGGATCGCCCCTTGTCATTTTGTGCCACCACACTTTAATGAGAGTGGGTTATCAGACTTTGGGGTGACACAAAATGCAGCTTATTTTCCGCCATCCTCCAATCACCAGCTGAGTTCATCAAAGGGTAATATATTCTATATGGTTAATGTTCCTTTAATATCAATAATATACAGTCCACTTATCTAAATTAATCATGATTACTAATTAATCATTAGTAAATTAATTTACTAATTAAATTATAGTGGTCCTTCGAACCGGATCACTAGTTAGCCCCCCCCCATTTTTGGGGTGTTATTCGGTGGTCGGTATTTGCCTTGCTTGGAGTGGGGCTGGCCTATCCCTGTTTTTGTCATGTGTCCTACGTCCTCCAGGTCCCGGTCTTTTGGCCCCGTGGGGCTGTCGGGTTATTTTTCGTCCGCTCTTTGCTCAGGCCGCCCCAGGTGCCTGACCAGTGGGACAGGATGTGGAAACTAGTGGATAGGTCAGGGCTGCGACGGGAGTTTTACCCAGAATGAAAAGTTGTAAATCTGAATCAGTACAGTACTCAAAACAATAATAATATTAGCCTACTTTAAATGCTTTTTCAGGCTCATTAAATTATATTAAAACTACTTTAGCCCTAGAATATCTTGCACAATTGGCACGGCATTAAGATTAAATTCATCCATACTGTACTGTATGTTAAATTTAATCTAGATTTAATTTAAATTTAGATAAAAATTAGGCCTATACTGAAAAATAACTTCTTTAAAATTTAAAGGTTATTCATTCACATATCTTTCTAAATTCTACTCTCGTCGTGTGCCCTGAAGGCGGGGTAATATGATAGCTGATAGGCTAAGTGTGTGTTAATCCAACTCAAAACTTTTTTCCTTGTGACTTCTTGAGATGAACTTTCCTTATGTACAATTTTCACATTTATTAAATTTAATAATATAGAATTAGCGGTACCCATTGAGTTTAGCCTGTTTAAATCACCCTATAGGCTCTCTCTCTCTTCAAATTCTTAAATTTATTATAACGTTAAACGGTACCTCTCTTTTTTTACATCTGGAGACTTTTGGCCTATACTGTATTGTACTAAATTTCCCTCCCGGTTTTCTTAACTTATGGTGTAATGATTCTATAATTTCATAACTATTATGTAAGGAGTTAAATTGAAAAGCTCCAGATTGCTAGTCTACATTGCGCACAATTCTTATTCCGCATTTCGTGAGGGTGTTTTATTTTCGGCTCGCGATTTAATTTGATTTCTCGGAGTACTGTATTGTTGTCCGCAACTTATTCGGTCTGGCATTGATAGTTTGATTTAACGTCAATAGATTTCCTTCCCGTATAATCATGGCTAAAAGTGTACAAAAGCGTCGGGCTGGACTTAAGGGCTCTTTGACGGTCTTGACCTCTGATATTGACAAATTCCTTGATTCGGCGTCTAGAGTGGAGGTGGAGGCCAGGTTGCTCAGTTTCAAAAGCAACTTGACAAGTATGAGGTCACACAGGAGGACCTGGCCGACACCTACGAGGACGCCGAGTATATCGAGGTGATAAGAGAGGATACCTTATATATGGAGGGCATACAAGTAATCGTTGCCACACTAAAGGGGATCTTGATTACAGAGGTCAAGAAAGAGCCAAAGAAATCCGCAGTCAAATTACCACATCTTACTCTTCCAAAATTTGAAGGTGATGCCACCATGTGGTCGGGATTTTGGGAGATGTTCAAGTGTACCATCCATGACAATCCCGACCTCACAGATATACAACGCTTCACCTATCTAAAGGGTCAGCTTCAGGGTGATGCACATAAGCTAGTCGAAGGATTCATTATCGAAAGTGCAAGCTATGCCCCAGCAATTGAGCTCCTGCAAGAGACATATGGGCATCCAGATCGAATCAAGGCAGCTTGTTACCAAATTCAATCAATTAGTGTCACCCAAACACCAAACAGCTGACCTGAAGGACTTCTATGCCAATACAGAGAGTGTGATGAGGTCAATCATTAGCCATGGTATTTGTTTGGAGGAATTTTGTGTGGTGACTCTTGTCAATAAGTTACCATCACCACTAAAGGAAACCATAAAACGGGAAATGGGAGACTCGAGCCTGGATTATAAGAAATTCACTCATTGCCTCCAGGCTGAAGTGTACAATATGGCGGGTCAAGACAGAATAGGGGGTACACCCATGGCTACGGCAACATTTACCGCCCAGAGTGAGTACAGGAAATTCAACTGTGTTCTGTGTAGTGGCACCAATCATTTATGGTACAAGTGTATGAAGTATAAGACAGGGCCTCTTAAAGTTAAAAGAGCCCGTCAACTACGTCTCTGCACTGGGTGCTTGTCAAAAGACCATGGCCATTCGGGTTGTACTAATCCTAACATAAGAAGCTGCAAGTTTTGTAAGGGCAAACACTTTCATTCCCTGTGTACACAAAAACAAGGGAAAGAAAGTAGACCAGCGGAGGATAACACCAAGAGAGAGCATACTGCTTCTACTTCAACTACAATGTCCGTTGCCACAGGTAAAAATACAGTAATCTTGCCCACCGTACAGCTGCCGGTAAAGGGTAAGGATAATAATTGTGTTAAAATCAGATCGCTACTTGACCAATGTTCTCAGAGGACCTTTGTGAAGTCTTCTGTTCTATCCTCCCTTTCCTACATTTCTAAAGGAACTGAGGAGTTATGTCTTCACGGATTTACCGGGAAACAAGCCTCTAGGGAATATAATGTTGTGGCACTGCAATACAAACACAGAGGTAAATTTCATCATCTAGACGCAATAGTGGTTGATGAGTTGCCAGAACATAAAGGTTAACTTAACCTAAAGTCTAAACTGGTTAGTTTACAAAGTAAAGGCATAAAATTAGCCGATCCTCACGCAACGGACACAGATCAGCTGGAGCTGCTTATTGGTGCGGATCACTACTACAATATAGTGCGACCTGGGTATAAAAGGTCAGGTAGCCTAATTCTGCTTCCTACCAAGTACGGGTACGCCATCAGTGGTTCATATGTGGCACAACCCACCAACTCCAGCACAGAAGTAATTACTGTATTGAATGTAGCAGTAAACCCAATAGACGAATACATGTCCACTGGCAATATTCCACCATGCAAAAATGACTTAAATGTTTTGTGGGAATTAGATCACATCGGGATAACCCCTAAGGAATACTCACAGGTTGAGCGTCAAGCACTATCGTCGTATGAGGATACCGTTACCTACGATCCCGACAGCCAACAGTATAAAGTGAGACTGCCCTGGAACAATTCCAAGGATCAGCTGCCATCTAACAAGGGTTTGGCCATAGGCCGTCTTCGGGGACTTCAGAAAAGATTCCTCAAGGAGCCTGACTTTTGCGAGGAATACTCAAAAGTCATAAAGGAACAGGTGTCCCGGGGTTTTATAGAAGAGGTGCCTTTTGATACATCAGATACCGGGCATTACTTGGCTCATCATGGTGTAGTCAAGGAGAGCAAAACTACGCCAGTGCGTATTGTCTTCGACTGTTCCGCCAAGATGAGTGAACGTCATCCTAGTCTTAATGACTGCCTGTACACTGGACCCTCACTGGTGCCAGATTTGGCGCAGGTTTTGCTTCGGTTTCGACTCGGTAAGTATGCCTGGGTGTCTGATATTGAGAAGGTATTTCTAATGTTAAGACTCCATGAAGACGACCAGGACTATACGCGATTTATGTGGCCCAAGTATCCGAGGCAACTGGATTCCCCCTAATTTGTTACCGATTCCGGGCAGTTTTATTTGGAGCGACTTGTTCCCAATTCCTTTTAAACGCCACCATTTTAAAAACATTTGTCTTATGTCAGTGCAGATCCGCAGATTATTCATCAGATTCGGTCAGGGTTGTACATAGACAATTTACTGGGTACAGGAAATGAAGAAGATTTCCTGGTTGATACCTACGCTGTAGTCCGAGAGATTATGAATGACGCCCATCTACATTTGCGTGAATGGGCGACTAATAATTCTGTTTTGCGGACTGTACTGCAACGGGATGGTGTGGCGGCTGTACAGCAGGAACATGTTAGAGTGCTAGGGTTGTTTTGGAAAACGGACACCGATACCCTCTCATTAGGCGTTCAGTACGCGCAATATTCGCAGATTACAAAACGAATTTGCTTGAGTATGACAGCTAAACTTTTTGACCCCTTGGGGATAGTTCTACCGGTGTCGATCAAATCGAGATTATTCCTTCAGCAATTATGGAGGATAAAATTAGGTTGGGATGAGGTTTTGACTGGCGATCTGGTTCAGGAGTGGGAAGACATTATTTCGGATCTTCGTCTCTGTAAGGGTTTTAATTTTCCTCGGAGAGTTGTCATGGACCATCCTGTTTCCATTCATGCCTTCTCAGACGCTAGCAAGGTCGCGTACGGCACCGCCATATACTTTGTTGACACAAGTGACAGCCGTCTCGTCATAGCGAAGGCGAAAGTCGCCCCGATCAAATCCCTTTCCATCCCAAAATTAGAGCTGACTGCAGTTCTGTTGGCTGCTAGACTCGTTCACTTTGTAGAGGAAACTTTAATATCTCGAAGACAGTTATATGGAGTGACAGCCAAATTACGCTCTACTGGTTACATAGCCGTAAGAAGCTACCAGTGTACGTCACTAACCGTGTTGACTAAATTCGTACCCTGCTCCCAACCGCACAGTTCCGGTATGTGTCTACCAAAGAGAATCCAAGTGACTGCATTACTCGTGGTGTCTCTGCTAAATTTCTCAAATCTTCTGCGTTGTGGTGGAATGGCCCATGCTGGCTTAATGATCCCAACAAATGGCCAGAGAATATAGATTTGAGCGAGCAACACACTGCTATTGTGGCACCGGTAATTGACTCGGTGCCTGACGAAGACACACGGTTATGGGACTGGGATAGATTCAGCAGCTATGAGAAGTTACAACGTGTTACAGCATGGATGTTACGATTTGTACGAAATGTAAAAGCAAAAATTAAAGGCACACCGCCCACAGGTAGTGCTTACCTCAATGTGAAGGAGATCAGAATTGCAGATAAATTATTACATAAGCTCTGTCTACAAGAAATATATACGCAGGAATATAAATTACTGGTTAAGGGAACAAAGTCTAGGAATAACCTGATCAACCAGTTGGGCTTACACTTGAAGGGGGACTTGATACATTGCGGAGGCAGATTACGATTGGCAGCCCTCTCTGAGGCAAGTAAGTATCCAATACTACTGCCCCCCAATCATCCCCTCACCCATCTTATCATCGATAGGTGTCACCGACTCTGTTGTCATTATGGGGTTGGTCATATAGTCACCTATGTAAGACAACGATGGTGGGTGCCTAGAATCAGGCAGGTGGTCAAGAAAGTCCTTCGCAAATGCTTAAAGTGTAGAAGAGTACAGGGAACACATTATGATCCCGTCGGAATTCCTCCCTTACCAAATCTGCGAACTACCCCAGGTGACCCTTACAAAGTTACCGGGGTTGACTACAGTGGAGCAATCCCTGTGAAAGATTCACCCAATCTTAAGGTGTATATGATACTTTTCACTTGTGCTGTTACCAGGGCAATTCACCTGGAACTGGTCACCAACCTCACTTGTGATAGCTTCCTACATGCCTTCCGAAGATTCTGCAGTAGACAGGGATATCCGCGTATCATGCTGAGTGACAATGCAAAGACTTTCATAGGGGCATCTACATATCTCAAAGAAGTGAGCAACAATCCTAAGATTCAGACCTGCCTAGCGGATGTAAAATGCGAATGGCGTTTCATTCCCGCCAGAGCGCCTTGGTTTGGCGCCATATGGGAGAGAGCCATAGGCATCGTGAAGGCGGGTCTGAAGAAGGTGTTGGGTAGAGCTCATCTCGATTGAGGAACTCAACACCATACTCTTGGAGATCGAAGCCACCGTAAATGATCGCCCTCTATACTATGCTTCTGGTGATTTGGAAGACCTTACCCCAATCACACCCTCAGTACTGGTACGTGGATACAGACTGCGGGATCTTCCTGAAGAGCATGACGAGGATACTATGGAGGATCCAGACTACATAAGTAAGGAAGTAATATCGGCCCGCTACAAATACATTCGTAAATTATCGCGAGATATTTGGCATCGCTGGTCAACAGAATATCTGGTGACTTTAACCCTCCAGCCCCGGCTATGTATTATATATATATTCCTCGAAACCCGGGTGTTTTGGCCGAAAAACGTCTAGGCTAGGCTACCGTATATTCGTTAATCAGACTGCTTCCCGCATTCCCGCGCATCCCCAAGCGTAGCTGTGTTATTTACCTGTAGAATGGCATTAAGTAGAGCTCTCTAAGTCAACTGGTTGAGCTGTGATGATGATTTCATTGGAGATAACTTTATGGCCAAAACAGCCACTTTACACCACTTTTCGATACTTAACAACAACATACAGGCACACACGAACAAGCGACGCTCTCCTTCTTGTGGCCGGAGATGCGGGGCGACGGTCCAGCCGGCTGTTGAAGCTCACAGGCTTTCAACCACTGGGCGTTCAAGAGACCATCCGGGTACCTGTTATATGCTTTTTTATGGGCGTTCAAGAGCCCTTCCGTGGTGAGAGGGTTAAGGGAAGCACAAAAGAATAAACTAACACCATTAAAAGGTCATTGGCCTAGGGTAGGGGACGTGGTAACCATCCATGAGGAGGGCCCGCGCGCATTTTGGAAATTGGTTCGGATAGAGGAGTTATTACCAGGTCGTGATGGTGAGGTTTGGGTAGCAAAGGTTCGCACCAGGACTGGAGTAATCACACGGCCAACAGTCCGACTATATCCTCTTGAGGGTGACCTCGATCGCAAGGACACCCCCTCGGATCAGTTATCCATTGAAGTCCCCTCTCTGGCTTCTACTTCGGTGCAGCCTGTTGACGCGTCCGACGGACGCCCACGTTGATAGGCAGCCCAGATATCCTCCCAAGTTTGGCGGGATAAGATTGCCTCCGGGCAAATCTAATCATGTAAATTTTGTATATTTTCTGTTGGTGGGAATATGTCCATACTTAGTGTACTCAAACTAGTATGAACAGTCTCGATGTTACGTAATCTGGGTTGATGTAGCGTTACGTATCGTTCCATAGTCTTAAGTTGAATGCTTCCATAACCTTGGTCGAACGTTCCATGATTGGGTAGAATATATTATTCTATAGTTGTATATGGGAAAGTATTGTAGGATTATAATTCCCATATATATATATATATATATATATATATTTGTATTATTTAAGATTGTTTATAAGTATCTCATTGTGAAGAAGATGGGATACATTTTCCATATGTTATGCGCGTGCGCGGTATGTCACGACAGAGACAAACATAATGCGCTCGCACACTCTGCAACCAACCTCCGTCCCAGCTACACACGCTAAGCTTCTTCTAGTTATTTCACCAGGTGTTTTCGCTTCACTTTTCATCTCCTACTCCATAGTCACTACATCATCAGGATTGTTACTTAGCACAACTTAATGTAAATATCTAGCCTATCCTAGCCTATTGTAGCCTCTTTTCATACTCTGTTTACTATACTAACCACTTCCAGTCATCTAGCCTATTTTCCGCCATCCTCCAATCACCAGCCGAGTTCATCAAAGGGTAATATATTCTATATGGTTAATGTTCCTTTAATATCAATAATATACAGTCCACTTATCTAAATTAATCATACAGACAATCCTTATCTTTCAACCTCCATTTATTCTTCATGATTTCCTCTACTATTCCTACTGTGCGAAACTGCACTTTCATTGGCCTAGACTCTTGTTTATATTTTCAATTCTATGCATGTCTTCGATTTCATTCTCCCACTCTCTCACACCCTCGTCCACTACCTGTAGAATCTCCCTCACTCGGTTTCTCTCTATCCTACTTCTCTCCTCTTTCTTTACATTGTGTTTCTCCTTATCTCCTCTTATCACAATACATTTTTTTCTTCCAGCAGTCTCCCTCACTAGATTTTCCTTCTGTCTAATTACCTTAACTACATCCTTTTCAAAGTTACCTCCCTGCCTATGTATCTTTAATTTTTCCTCAGCTAAATGTTGCTCCTTTACTATCTCCGAAAATCTCAAATTCCTTACCTCCTCGTTCTTTTCAAATTCATCCTTCTTTAATTTAACATCCTTCATATCTTTCTTCATCCTGTCCATTTCTTCCTGCATTTCGTTAATGTGTGTGTCTGTGTGTGTGTGTGTGTGGTTATATATATTTGTAGATATATAATTGTTGTTATGATTATGGGTATTATTATTTTTACTATTTCTTAGCATTTAACCTTTCAGGCTCTTAAGTTGCCGCTTAGTATTTATACCGTACAGTACAGTATATATAATCATACTAATCTCATAATTATTTTTCTGCTAATAAGCTCGCTCAAAGACAACTGCAGGGGATGAAAAGCTAAACTAAATGTTTCTAAACTCCCCTGATGGTCACAAAGACATTTAAGTATCCCAGGAAGACACAGTACAACTATATACAGTACTGTATTTATTTCATTTAAAATTATAATAGGCTCTCATTATTTATATATACAGTATTATATATAAGTCTAGGGTAAAGTAACCCCAAATTTGACTTTTAATATGAATTACTACCTTTAGATACCTTTAGATGTGTTCGCCGCTCTTCTAGCGGCACCAAGGAGCACGACGCCCCTCGTTATGGGTGGTGATTTGGTGCAGTAGACTGTTTGAAGCGACAGCTCGCTCCCTTGCGAGGATGGGCTCGTCTGGCACTTTTTGCAGTTCGACATCTAGGGCTCTCTTGAAGTTGTCTAACGAGATGTCCCTCATGTCTCTTACTCGCCGTGGGAGTTTGTTGAAGAGACGTGGGCCTCTGTGTGATAACCAGCCCTCTTGCAGAGAGCCCATAGCACCCCTGTTATTCATCCGGGGGATTTCGCATTCCCAGCCTCTCCTATCACTGAATTTCATGACTATCGGAGTATGTAGGTTTGGTACTAAACCCTCTGCGATTTTCCATGTGTATATTATTAGGTAACGTTCTCTTCTACGTTCCAGTGAGTACAGATTCAGTGCTCTTAAACGCTCCCAATAGTGTAGATGTTTTTATCGAACTTATATGCAAAGTGAAATTTCTTTGTACACTCTCTACGTCATTTATTTCACCTGCTTTGTATGGGGATGTTAATACGCTACAGTATTCAAGCCGCGGTAGCACTAGAGATTTGAAGAGCGTTATCATAGGTACTTCACCGCGTGTTTTAAAAGTACGCAGAATCCAACCCGTTAGACGTTTCGCAGCCGCCACTTTGACCTGGTTATGTACTTTGAAACCCATATTTTCAGACATTAATACCCCAAGGTCTTTCACACTGTCTTTCCGTTCTATTATGTGGTTAGATTCTGTTAAGTAATTTGTAATTTCTTTAACACCATTATTATCTCCGTACCATATTAATTGGAATTTTTCCTCATTGAATTGCATGTTGTTTTCCCTGGCCCACTGGAACACTACATTCATGTCTTCCTGCAGTCGGCCCGTGTCTTCTTGTGTGTTTACTATCTTGCTTAATTTTGTGTCATCAGCAAAAGACGACACCGTACTGTGTCTGGTGTTGGTATCTATGTCGCAAATTAGTATGAGGAACAGAAGGGGCGCTAGCACTGTTCCTTGGGGCACTGAGCTTTTGACATCCGAAGGCTCAGATGTGACTTGATTTACTGCTACTGATTGTTTTCGGTTTACGAGGAAATTGTATATCCACCGTCCGATTTTCCCAGTTATACCTTTTGCTTTCAGTTTGTGGGCTATTATACCATGGTCACATTTATCAAATGCCTTAGCAAAATCGGTGTAAATGACATCCACGTTTTTCTTTTCTTCTAGCGCTTTAAGAATTTTGTCATAGTGTTCCAAAAGTTGTGAGAGACATGATCTTCCCGCTCTGAACCCATGTTGACCGGTGTTGTGTAGTTCATTTGTCTCCATGAATGTTGAAATTTTTCTTCGCAGGACTCGTTCGAAAACTTTAATGATGTGAGAGGTTAGAGCTACCGGGCGATAGTTTTTTGGTAGTGCTTTACTCCCTCCTTTATGCAGTGGGTCAATTATTGCGTTTTTCAAGCTATCTGGTATGTCACCAGTGTCTAGACTCCTTCTCCACATTATAGCCAGGGGTTTTGAGAGGTTTTCCTTACATTTCTTCATTAGGATCGAATTCCATGAGTCCGGGCCTGGTGCCGAGTGGGATGTCATGTTGGAAATGGCCTCTTCTATGTCTTTTGGACCGAAATCAATATCCAGCATCTGAGGGGTTTCCGTGGGGGAGGTTTCCATGAAAAATATATTTTGGTCTCTGATGACTTTTGTTTCATCAGGCTCACTGAATGCCATTTCATACTGCCTGCTTAAGAGTTCGCTCATTTCCTTTTTGTCCCCTGTGAAAGAGCCGTCCCGTTTGCTCAGTGGGCCTATGTTTGATGTTGTTGTTGTTCCCCAGGCTGTCTGGCCGAACAGCCCCAAGGTCTCGAGCAAGGCCAAGGCCACAAACGAGCGCCCCCACAAAATCCCTCCTGCCTACCACTAACAAAGCCCGGGTGACCGAAGCCACTCCAAGGCAGGGAGCTGAGGAGGGTGCGGAAACGCCCGGGAAACCAAAGCCCCACCCAAGGCCCCGTGCCCCTCAGCAATTATGAAGGGAAAGTTGAGGGGCAAGGGAAAAATGTGACGCTTTGGCTACCAATCTGCCAACTTCTAGGTTGGCAGTAGGGAGGTCAATCCACGGAAAAGACGCCGCCACTTGAGATCTAGAAGATATATAAGTAAAAGGAACAGTCAGAGTAAGCTATGGGTATGGCAGAGATAGCTCAGTTCTCACTCGGATAGACCAGCCCATCACCACATGACTAGAACCCAATCCTCTCAGCATCAGCTAGGAAAGGCCCTAGAAAGCCGCCTTTGGCGGGGGGATAGCTCCCCTATTTCAACTCCTTTCGGGGTTGGGCACCCGCCTAGGCAATGTTTGATGTAGTTTTAGCCTTTTGTTTGGCGTATGAAAAGAAGTATTTGGAATTTTCCTTTATACCTGCAATAGCTTTCCTCTCCTCTTCCATATGTTGTAGTTCATATGATATTCTTACCGCTTCCATTCTCTCCACATGTCCATACCATCCCAGCGTACAAGTAGACTGGGATGGTATGGGCATTGGGCATGTGGAGAGAATGGATGAACAAAATTGGGTGAAAAAATGCAGGTCTGTGATTGTGGAGGGAGCTGCACTAAGGGGTGGACCGAGGAAGACCTGGGATCGGACTATACGTGCCGATCTCAAATCCAAGTACAGTAAAGGAGCCCTTAACAGGGTTGCCTAGAACGCCACCATTAGGACAAGAGACGAAACTGCACGTATGTGTGGAGCACTCAGTCTTAAAATGTTATGTATGTATGTATGTATGTATGTATGACAGGTGGATGGGACTCCTTCAGCCTTGGTCGGCAACCTGTCTAGGGGAGTAAACCTTATACAAATCAGTACTGCTATCTTAGGGTGAAGCAGGTTAGTGGATGGATTAGCCACACACCACTGTAGAAAAATAGTGCTAAAAAATACATAAAAGGCCTCGGAGTCAGACGGACCCTAAATTGAGTGGTCAATCCTGTAAGCCCTTCAGTAAACTGGCATGGGTTGTCCCTCTTACAGGGGATAGGTTCGCTTGGGGGCATTTTGTGTATGGCCACCCCCATTAAGGGGAGTAAGGCATCTGGCAATAGATAAATAGATGTATGTTGTCAGCGTTCCAAATCCACTTCTTGAATTTCTATATTAGACCCATTGTTTTTTTTAACAATTTTAATCTTGCCCACAAACGTTTCTTTCTTCTTATCAATGTCCAAAGTTTTCTGTTCATTGGTAATTCTGGGTTCGTTCTTTTCCTCAATTTTGTTTTATCCTTATACTGTATTCTCTTATTGGTACACATTCGGATATCGCATTCTCCAGTTTGACTCTAATCTTCCTCCACATTCCCTCAGCATCTTCACCATTCAAGTACAGTACTCCTTCCAGTCAATGTCCAAACACCGTCTCAGTAACTCATAATCTGCTCTATCATACATGTATATTTGTTTGCTTCTTTATCATACTTTTGTCATCTTTTTATCATCTTTTGTCATACTGTATACTTTAATTATGACTTAATGCTTTTTAACGTATAGATTGACTCATTATACTGGTACGTAGCTTGCAAAACATGGTTTCTATATATATATATATTTGTTTCCATAGGTTGTAGAGTTCCTTCTGGACATGGCCGAAGTGAGTGTTGATGGTGAGGACACAGTGTCGGGTGAGACGGCCCTGACTGTGGCTGCTAGTGCAGGCCACACAGTCATGGTGGCCATGTTACTAAGGGCCGGTGCCAGCATCAGGAAGGTCAACTCCCACGGGTCATCACCTCTGACCTGTGCAGTACGTCATGGCCACTATGAGGTAGCCAAGCTGGTGTTGAGTCAAGGTGCAGCTGTGGAGAGCACAGACACCTCCGGCCGCACCCCCCTCATGGTGGCTGCGTCAGAGGGTCACCTAGGCCTGATGGAGCTGCCGATCTCCCGGGGTGCAACACTGACCCGCACTGACCGGAAGGGCCTGGCACCGCTGAGCTGGGCTTGCCTGCGGGGCCACGTGCACGCGGTCCAATACCTCGCCGACTGTAACGCCGATCTTAACCATGCCGACAAGACTGGTCGCACCCCTCTGGACCTGGCTGCCTACCAGGGTGACCCCATCGTGGTTCAGTTCCTGCTGGACCGAGGGGCGCTTGTGGAGCACGTGGATATCAATTGGTATTAGACCCCTCGACCGTGTTATCAGCGCTCGTAACCCTGCCGCTGTCCAGTGCTTCCTACGCCGGGGGGCTAAGCTAGGTCCAGCCACCTGGGCAATGGCCACTGGCAAGCCTAACATCATGTAAGTAGTCCTACCATAATCATATGCTACTATATTGACAAGAAAGGTTCACAAGTTGCAATGTTAGTACTGTATAACTAAAAATTTGATAATCTTCATGGTAATTTATGTTTTCTTTTATTTCAAGGATTGTAATAAACTCTTACCTATTGTTCATTAATTTCTTTATAATTTTCCCGTAGGTATATTTGATGTACTTATGAATATGTAATTATTTGATTCTATCTTCTAAAGGAAACAAACAGTAAACAACATGTTCTCAAATAAATATCCAATCCCTCCAGGGTGATGCTGCTGAACAAACTCCAGGAGGACGGGGTGGCACTGTGCTGTAAGTGTCGGCTGAAGGAGGCTGCTCACCGTTTCTCGTACGCTCTCCACAAATTACCCTCCGGTGACCAGGGGGAGCACGCGCAGTCCTTCACTCATCTCCGGCTACATCTCACTCTCAACCTCTCGCGCTGCAAAAGAAAAATGAATGTAGGTAGAAATAGATTGTTTTATTGCATTGTTCTGTTCAGTACTGTATTCAGTAATTCCTTAAGTTTTGAAAAAACAAGATTTTAATGAATGCAACATCTTTTGTAAATATGCTTGTGGTTATGCATTATTTTGTCCTTAATTAAAACTTGATGATTACGCATAGGACTTTAGTTTCTTTCCATAATTATTGGTCAATATAATAATGAAACTACCTAAAATAATGAGACTTTAAGTGAGGAGAGTCTAATGTGAATAATATATGGCAGTTCACCAAGGCTCAGTTCTGAGCCCATTACTGTTTGTTTTAGTCCTGGAGGCTCTGTCAAGGGAATTTAGGACAGGACTCTCATGGGAGATGTTATATGCAGATGATCTAGTTCTTATCGCAGATAGTGCGCAGGAAGCAGAGGCGAAGTTCAAAAATGGAGGGAAGGTATGGCAAATATGGGTCTAAGAGTTAACATAGATGAAACAAAGGTCATGATTAGTGGAGTAGGGCGTGGAGCTATGGAAAGAAGCGGCGACTATCCATGCGCAGTATGTGGGAAGGCGGTGGGATGTAATTCAATTCAATGTTGTGTCTGTAGTGACTGGGTACACAAGAGATGTAGTGGAGCTAGAGGACCTTTGACAAGAATCATAGACTTTGAATGTGCAGTGTGCAAGGGAGATCTTGTATTAAATGACCCGCCTGTCAGTGTTGATTTCGACAGTGTAACGCTGGAGTGTGTGAAAAAGTTCTGTTACCTGGGCGATACAGTCTCCCCTGGAGGTGGCGCTGAAGCTAGCTCCATTGCTAGAGTCAGAAGTGGCTGGGGAAAGTTTAGAGAGCTGTTGCCACTCCCTGACCATGAGAGGGCTCCCACCTTAAAGGGAAGGTGTATACCTCGTGTGTTAGGAGTGCGATGACCTATGCCTCTGAGACGTGGCCGGTTAAAGCGGAGGATGTAAATAGAATGGAACGGAATGAGAAGAGAATGGTGAGATGGATGTGTGGGGTTAATCTTAGGGACAGGGTATCGAGCGAGGAATTGAGAAGGCGTCTGGGCATTAGGAGTATCAGTGAAGTGATGCGCACGAGTCGACTTGGTTGGTTTGGACATGTGGAGAGAATGGATGATCAGAACTGGGTGAAGAAATGCCGGACTGTGAACTTGGGGGGAGCTGTGCGTAGGGGTGGACCTAGAATGACGTGGGCTCCGGTACTCCGGTCCGATCTCAAAATAAAGAACTTGACAACACAGGCGGCCCTTGACAGGACTGCCTGGAAAGCTGCCATTTAGGACATGAGACTGTAACCACAGCTTCTGTGGACAAACGGTCTTTAAACTTGTATGTAGTTATAAAGTGTTATTGACATAAATAATCCTATTATCAAGACATCATATATCAGTTATTTTATATCTGAGTTTAATTGTATACTTATCCACTTACTATTGCAGGAAATTGATGAAGCAATCCACCTAGCTGATACAGCACTAACAATCAAGAGTGACTCCTACGAGGCCTACTTCGCCAGAGCCAGGGCTAAGAGAGAGGCAAAGTAAGTTCAGGAGCATATGTTTATCAATCAAGCAATAATTTCAGATGTATTCATATTATACAATACTGTATATTGATTGTTGAATAGTAATGTATATCCAATAATAACAACTAAATACAGTAATGTACTGTAGATTTAATTTATTCCAATCAAAAAAGAAATATTGGAATAGTTTATGGTGAAATGGAGAAAGCATCTTGATGTTATTATGAAAACAATTATTACATGTGACATACATTTGGTATTTTGTATTAATGTACTACTTCAGACTGTGGAATATTTGTCTGCACTATTATATTCCTTATGAAAACTATCCTATACTTGTTGGTCTGTAGGGGGCTCATATCTTTCATAGAGGCTCATTCCTTCATTTTCTGTAGGAGACTGAAGGAAGCGCTGGACGACTTAAACGAAGCAGTCCGTCTGGCACCCTCCCAGACACGAGACGTACGGCGTGTCCTGGCCAAGATTCGCGACGAGATGCAGGCAGAACTGGAATCCTGCACCTCTGCCGCCGACCTGACTCAGCTGCGGCATCTGGCAGCCTCCGTCGATACTCTCTCCGAGACAGACTTACCCATGACCTCCAGCATTCTCTCTGAGTCCGGTTATGCGTCCAATATATAGGTTGACGGAATAGGTATACAGTATTTCCTCGCTTAAAGTTGTAGTTGTGTTCCTGAAAAAGATAAATTTAAGATCAGCCACTTTTTTCACTAAATTATCTTGTGATTTTCACTACTGTATTTGTATTCATTAAATAACCTAGTAATTGATGAAGCATGCCAACTTGAAATTAGAACACTGTAAGTGAGGATTACATATTTACAGTATCTTTAAAGCTTGACATTATATAGAAAATAACTTTTAAGCATTTTACTTCAAAGCTATCTTGATAATTATGATCTTATAATTATTGATTATAATAACTGAAGATGTAAGTATAAGGTCATATAATGAGCTGAGAATCAATGAGTTTAAGGTGAAAATTTTCAATAATGTCTGCTTACTTTTTGTCTGTATTTATTGTTTATCTTTTTCTTTTTCTATTATTATTAATATTAATATTGATGATTTTTTAAATTTATTGTTCTTGTTAAAAGAGTACTCTTTGTTTAAATCTGTTGTTACTTCATATTTTGCAATTATTTGTCTTTATATTATATGTATTCATTGTCGATAGTATCAATTGCTTACTTTTGCGATTTCCTTAGTTTATTTATGCTATAAATGTAGGTTATTTGTAGGGTAGTTATTGATAGGGGTCACTTGAGGCATGCTATGCTTACAGGTACCTACCCGATAGCACTATCGTTAGTGAGTGCTGTACTGTATTGCTGTATTGCTGTATTACTGTATTGCTGTATTGTCCTTGTCCCAATTTTGGTTTGTTTAGTTTGCAAGTTTTACATTTTAATTTTATATTATTTTGTAGTATAGATATCTTATCAATATTTGTATTTTGTACTATTGTTAATGTCTTGTCATGTTGCAAATTTGATTTTAAATAATATTTTGACATTTAACATGTAGTTTCTTTATTCATGCAGAGTTTAGTAAAATTTGCCAGAACGTCCCGGACTTCCCAAACTTGACTACTTCCTTTAACGTGACGATAGTGCGTTGTTATATGTGCGATTGGTTTGCTTGGGAAACAGATTAACTTGCTCATGTAGTAATGTACACCCTATGTGGTGGATTGTGTTTTTTTTATTTAATAATTTTCATTTTAGTAAGCGTTGTTTCCACATAGCGATTTTGATAATTTAATTTGACTTTATATTGTCCTTGTCCCAATTTTGGTTTGTTTAGTTTGCAAGTTTTACATTTTAATTGAAGTGGAGACATGTACCACCAAGGTTCAGAGTTCTGAGAGAACTTTTTAATGTTTTGGAGGACTCACTCATTAAGTTAAGTCTTTCATTTACTGATTATCATACTGTATATTATTCAGATTATATTTAACAAAACAAATTATACATATACATATTATATTTTAATATAATATGACAAAATCCTACTAATTGTTTTAGTCAAAACATGATGAAAGGGTTAAATAGTGAGTATGTGTAATCTCATATGAGTACCATAATTTAATGCTGTATTCTAAGATCTAGGTGTAGCAGCAAAACAGCTTTTAATCATTACAACGTGTAGACATTTGATTACATGTAGTTAGCGAACCGGAGTCAAGAGGTAGAGGAGAATATGCGAATCATCATCATATATATTGGCATCAAGGGGGGGGGGGGGTAACAGTACACTGCGGGCCAACCATGCCGTGGGCCAACCGACTGTACACCTTCTATACAACCTTCCTAAAGTGGAATTAAAATATTCAGGCAGTAACATTAAGTCTTAGTATTATGATGCCTTTATTGTGGCTATCAATAGACACTTTGACTCAGTTTATGAAGATTTTTTGGAAACCATGGAGTTCCACTGCTTTTGGAAACCATGGAGTTCCACTGCTTTTGGAAACCATGGAGTTCCACTGCTTTTGGAAACCATGGAGTTCCACTGCTTTTGGAAACCATGGAGTTCCACTGCTTTTGGAAACCATGGAGTTCCACTGCTTTTGTGCATCGATTCGGACTGCAGAAAATCATCGATCAAGTGCTTTTGGCCCTAGTCAAGCATGAGTCGGCTCCGGGGTGCGCGATGAAGACTCTATTTGTCCGCCCGGGGGGCCATCCATGTTCTGTGGGTTAAAGGCTTTTGAAAAATGTTCATGGTATTTTTTCCTTTTTAACTTCATGTACTGTATAGAGCATTTGTAACGTTGATTATGATTTTGCTTGTTTTCCAGATCAACCCAGAACTTGAGTGAAGGAGGTTATCCCGGTGTGGGTGGTGGTGGTGGTGTTGGTGTTGGTCGGCATCCCAGCAACTCCAGCCTGGCAATGGAGGAGGAACATTACTACCAGAACGTCACCTTCCACCCTGACCCCCGCAACCGTACCCGCCCTGGTTCCGGCACTACACCCTACCCCTTAGTTCCCCCGCCTCACATGATACCCCTGACCCCCCCAGGTCAGACACCCACCCAGCCTCAGCCTTCATGCAGCGGGAGGACATGTTGCCACTTCGCACAGAGTTACAGCGCCCGGCCTGACAGCGGGATCTGCGGGCAGATGCCAAGATGATGGAGATGACAGAGGAGGTGTGGCGGCACGGGAAGACCCTAATGTGAGTATTTTATTTATATTGCTTTAATTATTATGAAAATTTACCAACAGTATTGTGATGCCTTTATTAATGTTATTGTGGCCATCATTAGACAATTGTATTCAGTTTAGGAAGAACTTGTTGAACAGGGTGTGAAATGAAAGCCAAATGCATTTTTGTTCTTTATTATTGTACAGTCGAGGTTAATATGTGTTGTCAGATATTTCACAAAGTTTCGGACACTGACTAATACACCGAGGGATAAGCACTTTTCTTAGTAACTATAGAGATACCAATAACACTTGTTGAGCGAAAACCACTGGAATCTATGACAACACTTAATTCCCCCGACTGTACTGTACATGTATAGCGGAAAGTATGGTTTATAGTTCGAAATATGTCTGGGAAATGATAAAATGGCCAAAACAACACTACTTGATGATAAGTGTCTTATATGCCTTCTCATATTCATTCAAGTCTTCAAACAAAATTGCTTCTGTTTGACACCCTGTTGTTGAAGGTAGAGAGTTAAGGGGAAAAGGTTACATTTATGTTATCCTCCAAAGATTTTTATTAATATTATTGCGGCTATCATTAGACATTTGTATTCAGTTTAGGAAGAACTTGTTGAAGGTAGAGGGTTAGTAGAGATATTTCATGTCAAGATTATTATTTCTGGTAACTAAAAACCTTGGACTGTCTTGATAGCGTAATGGTTAGTGCGCCGGGAATTTTGGTGTGAGTATCCTAGGTTGGAATCCTTGGAGTACCACATGTATTCATTAGTTTAATTAATTTCATTAATTAGGTTTATTTGCAAATTAATTTTGTGATACCGGTATATATATATTGTAAGTGTACTGTATTGATTATATATATATATTGTAAAATAAATAGATTGATAGTAGTAGTATTATAAGCTTTATTAATTTACTATTTTACTTTCAGGAACAAGTGGTGAAGATGATTGGATCTTCCCAGTGATGAAGATGTTTGCAGAAGAAGAAAGAACACGAATGCATCTGGCAAGGTGAACATACTCAACAGAAAAGTAAAGGTATTTATGCAGTCTTTTAATTACTGTACTAAAGTCTATTTCTTTTGAACTGGCGGTAAATTGCAATGTTCCCGTCAAGATGTCTAGGTTATTTTGAAGGATTTGTAGTGAAATATGGTGGTAATTATATGCACTCCGTTAATGACTGTATTATAGTCTATTTCTCTTGAAGTGACGGTAAATTACAAAGTTCCCATTAAGATTTCTAGGATATTTAAAGGTTTTGTACTGAAATATGTTGCTAATTATACAAACTTGGTGTTAATAGGATGCAGAGACATAGTAGTAATATAGGTTATTTGAAAGGTTTTGTAATGAAATATGTTGCTAATTATACAAACTTGGTGTTAATAGGATGCAGAGACATGCTAGTTTCATATTTGTGCATTAAGTATCGAAAAATGAGTAGCTAAGGGATTCAATTTACCTCCAGATGAAAAGAAACAGACTATAGTTTATTGTTAACCCTTCAACACTAGCACACAATCTTCATCGTATTGTGGTTGCCATTAGACGATTTTCTGTAACTTCTAATGTATCTGTAAGCCTCGAAGGTAATATACGATCTCAATTGATCCTCTGAATAACATAGGTCTTTCTTAACCTAAGACGTGCGCATGGGGGGTATGAGACACCACACGCCTGTGCGCACGTACTTGAGCTGTTCCCATCACTAACATCGTTATTTTACCATAAATAGCATTAATACTTATCCATATGCGCCTATTTTACGTTGATTATAAAGGTATTAACCTGTTACAGCAATAGAACAAGTGGAAACAGCGTTTGGATGGTCAAAATCGGCGATACAGGCCGGGAGTTACATAATGTATGGCTGAGGCATACCTCCCTCCCCTCCACTATTCCCCACGTCTGGAGAGAGGCTGTCGATCGATACTCTCTCTCTCTCTCTCTCTCTCTCTCTCTCTCTCTCTCTCTCTTGCACTCGCTTGGTAACAGTGATGACAACGTCCTGCTTGCAACTCGCTAATGTTAGCACGAAAATAGACCACAGAATAAGGGAATAACATGGAAAATAGGTGTTAACTGAAGGAAGGGATGTGGAGGAGTGATATTTGGCATGGCCCAGGGGCAAAAAAAAAAAAAAACGGGTTCAAGTTTTTTTGGGGTGTTTTAAATGGATTTTTTTAGGCCCAGGATCTTAAGAGTCTTCCCGCACTTGCCGGGTTAAACTGCATAAAATAATGTAATCTTGGCCAGAACCCAAGGTAATAATATAAAAATGGGGTTTTGGCACCCCGTGTCCATTTGTCTTTTGATTACACGGCCGACATATCGGATTATCGGCGCCTACGACTTCAGCTTGTTTATTTTTATCAACTGTGGATTATGTATTATTCTTGATTATTGATTTTTGATTTATTCCACCATTGTAAGCATTCCTAAGTCACTGTCCACTGCTTTTATGCATCGATTCGAACTGCAGAAAATCATCGATCAAGTGCTTTTGGCCCCAAGTCAAGCAGGAGTCCGCTCCGGGGTGCGCGATGAAGACTCGATTTGTCCGCCCGGGGGGCCATCTGTGTTCTGTGGGTTAAAGACTTTTGAAAAATGTTCATGGTATTTTTTCCTTTTTAACTTCATGTATAGAGCATTTGTAACGTTGATTATGATTTTGCTTGTTTTCCAGATCAACCCAGTGTATTGACAGATTTCTCAATTATATTGTGGATAGCATTAGACAAAGTTAGTTTTGTGTTCTTTTATGTTCTGGGTGTGGGTGTCCCGAGTTTGAGTCCCAGGAGGATCATAATGTATGCTTTCATTAGTTTAGTCTAGTGATTGGGGTTTGTAATGGTGGATTAATGTTAAGAACAGGGTGTTCTTTAATTTCAAAATTGTATATTGCTAAAGCGTTATTTCCACAGTGATTTTGATCATTTCTTTTATCTATGTTGTGTCATCACTGTTTTGGCCTCATAGGGGTAAATACGATCTTGATAAATCCTCTGAATAATATAAGTCCTTCATAAACTGCATAAAATCATCTACTCTTAGCCAGAATTAAAGGTAAATGGTGCTGAAGGGGTTAATGTGTGTCACAACTGTGACAAAGTTTGTTGGTATCACATATGCGAGTATAACTTTTGTTTAAATATTGGTACAGGACTACAGTACATTGTAATATGGTCCGAGCGCTAGTGAATTGTGATTTTTGTTTTCTGAATTTTGAAAAGTAGAAAGTCAAGATTATTATTATTTTATTTACCTGTACTTTTATTGTAAGTGTACTGTATTGAAATAATTGTTTTTACAGTAGTAGTAGTAGTAGTAGTACTGTATTATAAGCTTTAGTAATGTACTATTTTACTTTCAGGAACAAGTGTGAAGATGATGATTGGCCAATCTTCCCAGTGATCAAGATCTTTCAAGCTGAAAATACACAACATAAAAGTAAAGGTAATGTGCACTCTTTTAGTTACTGTATTATACTGTAGGTCTGCCTCACTATCCAATGCCCTCATATATGATATTATTATAGATTTTTAGGTGTTTGGGTTTGGGGTTTGGCTGGTCCGAGAACGCATCCCCATTTACCCCGTTAATTTTAGGGTTCGCTATGTGATTTTTCTATTTAAGATCGGGTTTTCAGGAACGTAACCCAATCGTATATCGAGGGAGAACTGTATAGGTCTTTCTTACCCCTTCAACACTAGGACGTTATTTTCATCGTATTCTGGTTGCCATTAGACGATTTTCCTCAACATATCCCGGCGGATCATAATATATACTTAATTAATTTCATTGGGGGTGTTTGGTGTTGTGAAATTAATAAAATATAAATATAATCTATCTGTAGGCCTCATAGGATAAATACGATCTCGATAAATCCTCTGAATAACATTGGTCCTTCTTAAACTGCACAAAATCATCTAATCTTTGCCAGAATCAAAGGTAAAGAAGGGTCATGGTGCTAAACAGGTTAAGGTGATCATAATCATCCGGTATCAATGGAGTTTTTCAGTATATTGACAGTTTTCTCCATTATATTGTGGATAGCATTAGACAAAGTTAGTTTTGTGTTCTTTTATGTTCTGGGTGTGGTGTCCCGAGTTAACTGTCTTCGTGGTGCAATGCATAAGTGTGTTGATTTTCGGTGTGAGCGTCCTGGGTTCGAATCCCCGGACTGCCACATGTGTTTGTTAATTTCATTAATAGAGTTTAGGAGTAAAGTTGGTTGGTGGAGAGAACATAATAATGAAGAGTCCCAGGAGGAGGATCATATGCTTTCATTAGTTTAGTCTAGTGCATTGGGGTTTGTAATGGAGGATTAATGTTAAGAACGGAGTGTTATTTAATTTCAAATTGTTATACTATATTGTTAAAGCGTTATTTCCACAGTGATTTTGATCATTTTTTTTATCTATATTGTGTCATCACTGTTTTGGCCTCATAGGGGTAAATACGATCTCGATAAATCCTCTGAATAATATAGGTCCTTCATAAACTGCATAAAATCATCTACTCTTAGCCAGAATTAAAGGTAAAGTGGTATCATGGTCCGGCATTAACCCTCCAGCCCCGGCTATGTATTATATATATTCCTCGAAACCCGGGTGTTTTGGCCGAAAAACGTCTAGGCTAGGCTACCGTGTATGTGTTAATCTGACTGCTTCCCGCATCCCCAAGCGTAGCTGTGTTATTTACCTGTAGAATGGCATTAAGTAGAGCTCTCTAAGTCAACTGGTTGAGTTGTGATGATGATTTCATTGGAGATAACTTTATGGCCAAAACAGCCACTTTACACTACTTTTCGATACTTAACAACAACATACAGGCACACACGAACAAGCGACGCTCTCCTTCTTGTGACCGGAGATGCGGAGCGTCGGTCCAGCCGGCTGTTGTTTACATGCGTCGGACCGACGCCTCGCACACGAAGCTCACAGGCTTTCAACCACTGGGCGTTCAAGAGCCCTTCCGGGCAGCTGTTATATGCTTTTTTATGGGCGTTCAAGAGCCCTTCCGTGGTGAGAGGGTTAATGAAGTTTGTCAGCGTATTGACAGATTTCTCCAGTATATTGTGGCTAGCATTCGACAATGTTAGTTTTGTGTTGTCTTATTTAAAAAAATACTAATTCTTGAACGTGATGATAGTGCGTTGTTATGTGTGCGATTAGTTTGCTTGTGAAACAGATTAACTTGCTCATGTAGTTGTTGTTCCCTAAGCTGCCTGGCTGAACAGCCTTGAGTCCCTGAGGAAGGCCATGGCCATGATCTGGCTTTCCCACAGAGCTCTCATTGAGTGTAGATTGTGTTGTTGTTCCCTAAGCTGCCTGGCCGAACAGCCCCGAGTCCCTAAGGAAGGCCATGGCCACGGTCGGGCTTTCCCACAGAGCTCTCAAAGAGTGTAAATTGTGTTGTTGGCATAAGTGGTTGTGTGAAATGCAGTCTTCTATGATGTGTTTAATGGTATGGGGTGCTGTGTTACAACCCGGGTAGGTGCCGACGACGGAGTCATCCATCCAGTCTCTTCTGATAGCTCAGGAGAGCTGGATGGTGTCCGCATCTCAGCCTGGCCAGGTTAGTTAGTTAGTTATGTAGAGCAGATTAACCAGACCACTGAGCTCCATACGGAACTCTCATAGGCCTGGCCAGGTGGACTCTGTCCTCGCGAGGAAGGGAGGATTCGGAAGGATGGATTTCGGGAGGTCGTGCTTGCAGCTGCGTGTTGTCTGTGAGTGAGTGGATGTATCGGCGAGAGAAATGAGTATGGGTGTGCTTCTGGAAGTTGATTCGGGGTGGGCAGGGAGGGAGAGAGGACAGTAATTGTGTGTGATACCGTGTGCTGGGTGTTGTTTTGATATTTGTTGGTGTCTGTGGGTGTGTTGCCATGTAGTTTAGTGGGTGGTCCTGGTTCGTGAAGGCTGCTGCCAGGAATTGAGTGCCTCTCATGTCCAGATGGTGTTTGACTTTGAGGATTTTGGTTTCTTGATGTAGGTGATCTGTGGGTGCAGTAGCTGTGCAGCCTGTAATGATCTTTAGGGCTTTGTTTTGAATAGTCTGTAAGGTCTTATGATGTGTTTCAGCTAGGTTAGAAGCCCAGGCTGGGCTTGCGTATTCCATCACTGATCTTATGTATTGTTTATATACTGTGGTGGTGGTTTCTTTGTTATGTCCAAATTTTGTGTGAGCAAGTGACCTGAGGGTGTTAAGTCTGGGTGTCAGTTTCTTTTTAATGTTTGTAGTGTGCTGTTTGAGTGTCATATGAGTATCATATGTTACTCAGGACTAGGATTTTGGGTGTGTGTGTTGTTTATGGTGAGTTGAGGGATGTATTCGTGTTCTGTCCAGCTTGTGAGCAGGGTTGCGGTGGATTTGGCTGGGGCTAGATTAAGTCTGTTTGTAGTGCACCAGCCATGTACAAAGGAGTACAAAGGAAATCAAGCAACAACAGATCTAGTGACCCTTCTAGGTTGCTTGTCGTCCAAACAGTGGGTTAGAGTGGGTAAGGGAACATTGGAAAGGGAATTACTGCCCTGGAACTAATGTCTGTGGCAGGATTAGGAAGTTAGTAGGGGACAGATGGGTTAGTAACTGAGGGGGGAATAAAATAAAGTTATTAATTTACAAACGCAGTCAGTTGCGGGTCTGATGCGAGATATTTGTCTAGGCGGAGTTTAAATGAATCAACGGTGATGCAGTCTATAACGTTTCGGGGAAGCCCATTCCACAAGTTGACAACTCGATTGAAGAAGAAATTCTTAGATTCGTGTGAGTTAAAAGATTTACCAATAATTTTGCAACCGTTTCCCCGCGTGTAATTAGATTGGTCGATAGTGAAGTACTTACTACAGTTCATATTGTCGATGCCTTTGATGATTTTGAACACTTGAATTAAGTCACCTCTTAATCTGCGCTGGGTTAAAGGAAATAGATTTAATTCTCTAAGACGCTCTTCGTATGGTTTGTTCTTTAGGCTAGGTATAATTTTGGTAACTCTACGCTGAACTCGTTCTAGCTTGTTTATATCTTTTTGGTAATAAGGGCACCAGGATTGAACGCAGTATTCCAGAAGAGGGCGGACTAAGGAATTGTAAAGGGTTAGGATAACTTCTTTGGATTTATGCTCAAATGACCTGCCTATAAAGCCAATTATTTTGTTTGCCTTCTTAACAACTTCTGAACATTGTTGACTCGGTTTTAGGTTACTCGATATTGTTACTCCCAGATCGGTTTCTCTGTTTACATTCTTAAGCTGAGTGCCATTCATCGAATAGTTTGCTTTCTCATTTAGGTATCCGATATGTAGTACTTTACATTTATCCGCATTGAAACTCATTTGCCAAATTTGGGCCCAACATGACAATTTATCTAGATTGTGTTGCATATCGTCAACTTGTTCTTTTGAGAGTACGCTATTTGCAATTTTTGTATCGTCAGCAAATTTTGAGATTGTACAGGTGAGACCCTCATCTATGTCGTTGATGTAAATTAGAAAGAGAATTGGTCCTAGTACCGATCCCTGGGGTACCCCGCTACTTACATTGGTCCATTTAGATGCCTTACCGTTTACGACTACTCTTTGCTTTCTGTCGCTGAGCCAATTTTCTATCCATTTCAACACACCGTCTTGTATTCCATGCGCTTTTAGTTTTAGCAGTAAACGTTTGTGGGGAACTTTGTCAAAGGCCTTTTGAAAATCAAGGTATATAATATCTACAGCTTTACTCTCATTGTAGAGGTTGAGGATATCGTGGAAGAAGTCTAAGAGGTTTGTTAAACAGGAACGTTTTTTACGAAAGCCGTGTTGAGTATCTTTAAGTATGTTATTTTCCTCTAAGTGATTTACGAGTCTGTCTCTTATGACCGTTTCTAGCATTTTACATACAACTGAGGTTAAGCTAATTGGACGGTTATTTATTGGGTAGGGATTTGCTGCCTTTTTTGAATATCGGTGTTACGTTGGCTATCTTCCACTGATCAGGCATAGTTCCAGACTGCAAGGATTTATTGAATAGTAATGTCAGTGGTTTGGAGAGCTCATCCTTAGCTTCCTTTAGAACTCTAGGCGAGATTGTATCAGGTCCAGGCGTTTTATTTACCTTGAGTTTATCTAAACAATTCAATACTTCTCTCTCTGTAACGGTGATATTGCTTAGAACATCTGAATTATCAATCTGAATCGGCGATGGTGTAGGGATATCACTGAGGCCTTCTGTTGTAAAAACTGATGCAAAGAAGGTATTGAGGGCATTACTCATTTGTACTTCGTCTTTGGTGTATTCTCCATTTTCATCGACTAACGGTCCAACAGTTGAAGTAACTACTTTTTTCTTTCTGACATAACTATAGAATTCTTTCGGGTTTGTTTTACTTTGATTCGCAATATGTAACTCTAAGGTCTTTTTACTTTGCTTAATTAACTTTTTGGCTTTGCGTCGTAGCTCTACAAATTTCACCCGTTCTTCGTCATTTTGTGAGGATTTTAATCTATCATTAGCAAACTTTTTAGCAAGCAGGCAGTTTGAAATATCTTTATTCCACCATTTGGGCTTATTATTATGGCCTGGACGCCGTATTTTCGATGGTATGCAGTCTTGCACTTCTTTTAGGTAAGTGGTTTCGAATAACTTCCAAGATGTATTTATGTCGTTATTGTTAATTAAAAAGCTCCAGTCAGTTTCTTTAAACATAGCTCTAAGTTTATGAAAGTTTGCTTTCTTGAAATTAGGGACTTTTTCGATGCTACTATTTGGTTCGTTACTAGTAAAGTTTAAAGTGAAAGTTATCGTACGATGGTCGCTGTTACTGAATTCATCACCAACATTAAAATTCTCTATTAATTCTTCTTTTGTTGCAAGTACAATGTCAAGAACGTTATTACCACGGGTCGGTGTTCGAACAAATTGATAAAGCGAACTCTCTTGCAAGTTCGTATACAAGTCATGTCCGGAGTGTGAAGTAAGAGTATCGCCCCACTTGGTCACAGGTAAATTAAAGTCGCCAAAAATACGGTATCTTGTGAGTTACTTACATCTGCAATTTGTTCATAAATTTCTCGGTCAGTTTGCACTGATTGAGCTGGAGGTCTGTATATTAATGCAAGTATTATTTTTGTACCTTTCTTATTCTTTATTAGCACAAAAGATGTGTCGACGTTCACAATTTGAGGTTTTGACAAGAGGGTCGGGTTAAGACTTTCTTTGATATAAAATAAACGCCACCTCCATTTTTATTTATTCGGCTTTTCTCAAACATTACATAACCGGGAAGTGAATACTCTGCTAAAAAGTCTCTATCTACTGTATTGAGCCAAGATTCTGTTATACCAATCACATCATAATTTTCAGTAAACACTAGTTCCTCTAAATCTGAAAATTTATTGCGTATGCTACGAGCGTTTGCATAGAAAACCTTTAAAGTTGCGATTTTAGAACTCGCAGAACGTTCTTTAATCAAATTTTTGGTTCTGATCGGATCTACATTTACATTCATGGCTGACATCGGTCCTCGGTCGTTATCCCTGGCGGTTTTGAATTTGGGTCGTGTTGGTGGAGCTTTATCCAAATTCGCGGTTTCTTGACAGATTAGCATTTAATTCCTTCGCAGGTTGCCGCCCTCGCTGTCTTCGGTCCTCCTTCCTGGTTGTCCTGTGCTGAGTCGATTTCTTCTCCGAAAATCCTTCAACCGCATCGTTGAGAAGACGCCCAAAACGTGCTGCTCCCACCTGGTTCAGATGAACTCCATCGTCCGAAAACAAATAGTCATCGTAGTAGAAATTGTCCCAGGTGTCGATGACTCCCACGTTTTCCTTCCTGCAGAGGTTTGCTAGACAACGATTTGTGCTGGTGGCTATGTTGTAAAATCGGCTCTCTACACCAAGCCGGGGGACGATTCCTGAGACGATGATCCTTGATGACTTCTACTTAAATGACTTGATCAGCTGGTGGTACTTTAAAAGCAAATCTTCCGACCGGGTTCGCTGTACATCGTTGGATCCAACGTGGATGACGTACATTGTATTAGCAGGGGCCAGCTTAGATACTTCGTCAACTGCAGCAACTACGTCGTCCACACCACCACCAGGGATACAAAAACTCTTCCTGGTCTTAGGTGCTCTGGCGCAAAACTCTGTGAGCTGACCACGTATCATCGAGTCTCCCACGAGCCGGACTTCTTCTATTTCCGCTTCGTCATCTGAGTCTGCGAGTATCTGGAAGCGGTTTTGACACTCGGTAATCGGTATGGGTTTCCTGGTCTTTCCTGTAGTGTGTTGAGATAGGGTTGAAGGAGATCTGTTGCTCTTTTTGGGTCATGGTGTGTGTATGTGAGTGTTATGTCATCTGCATAGGAGGCTAAGTTTATTTGGGGCGTATTGGGCATAGTAATATCGTGCATGTACAGATTGAAGAGTGCGGGCGATAGGACGGATCCTTGTGGGACTCCGTTTGGAAAGTTTCTGATTCTAGATGACTGACCGGCAAAAGGTACGTGTGCACATCTGCCTGGTAGGAAGTTGGCCAGCCACCTCTTTGTGTTGTAGATTTTGTTTGTTAGATTGTGGCGGGGGATGGCATCGAAGGCTTTACTAATGTCGAGTGTGGCTAATAATGATCTGTGTGGTGGTCTAGCTGAGTTGATGCCGTCAAAAGGTCTTTGTGTAAGGTCTGTGAGAAGAGTGTTTGTGGAGTGCAGTGGCCTAAAGTCATGTTGTGTTGGAGGTAGGGGTCCGGTGTAATTAGTTGTAGTACTAGGCGTTCCATGACTTTGGAGGGGGTGCAAAGGAGTGTGATGGGGCGGTGCGAGGAGGGTAGCGTGGGATCTTTGTTGGGTTTCGGGAATGTGATGGTGATACCATTCTTCCAGATGTCTGGTATTGTGTTGGGTGAATAACTGTAGTTTGATATGTTAGTGAGTGCTTGTATGCCTTGTGGTCCCAGGTGTCTGAGGTGTATGTTGCTTATGTTGTCTAGGCCACAGGCAGGTGAGTGCTCGAGATTGTTGATGATATGCTTTGTCTGGTGATTGGTGAAGGGTGTATAGTCAGGGTCTGTGGGGAATTGTCTCTTACGTCGGATGACATGTCGGTCGTCTTTGTGAGGTTTTAGGTGGCTGACATGTGAGAAGTGATTGATGAGAGTGTTTGGTTGTTGTTTACAAAGACTGCACCAACAGGACTTCTCCCAAATGTATAAATTGTATGAGCTCCACATCAGTTACGGAGCCGCCAAATCATTTCGCCTCAAGTAGAAATTGTCCTTTAATGACAGCTCAGAGAAATAAAGTTATTGAGAACACCGATTTTGTAGGTTCAAAAAACTGAAAAATGCACATGGGAGCCGGTTGAAACTGGGTCTGTTGAATGTTCGTTCCTTGCGTAACAAAATGGATCATATTTGCGAGATCTTGGATGAACGTAACCTTGATGTATTATGTCTCACTGAGACCTGGTTGTTCGAGTCAGATCTGAATATTATCCAGGCGGCATTGCCTAAAACCCATTCCATAATAAATGTTCCTAGGCCTAGGGGAGATCATCCGGGTGGTGGAGTGGCAGTTGTCTACTCCACATCTCTGGTGAATATCTTGCAAATAAGCCATAACCCAGCCCCTCTTTATTATGAACTGTTGGAAGTGGAAAATAAAACTCCATCAACAAATTCTAAGAATGGCAGTTGTCTATAGGCCTGGCCATCGTGGCACAGATAGGGGTTTTATGGAAGAGTTTGGGCAGTTTCTCGAGGAATTTTCTGCTAAAACTGGAAGACTTTTGATGTGTGGAGATTTTAATTACTGGGTTGACAGCCCTCATCTGAAGCCATTCTCTCCTGAGTTCCTTGAGTTGACTGATCAGAACAATTTTGTAAACCATGTGTCCCACCCAACTCATATCTTAGGACACACCCTTGACTTGGTTTTCTCTCCTGTGGGTTGTGGTGGTGTTCTGGATGTTGATGTTGAGAATGCTGACCCTAATACCTCTGATCATGCTTTGATTACTTTCAGCTTTGATTTCCCTAAGCCACTCACACATGAAAAGGTAATCAGATTTAGAAATTATAAAAATGCAGACCTAAATTTGGCTAGCAGTGAAGTAAAACAGTACTTGGGAAGTATTGATACTTCCAACCTTACTTCAGATGAGCTGGTGGAGGTACATGGAAATGCACTTAAATTAGTGTTCGATCATCACTGTCCAGAAGTAGAGAAGAAAATCATAGTACGAGATGATTCGCCCTGGTATAGCACTCGAGTTAAATTTCTTAGAAGAGCGCGTAGAAGAGCTGAACGTGAATGGCGGAAAAATAAAACAGACTCTACATGGTTGCAATACCTGTCAGCCAGAAGAGCTGTGGTCTACAAAATCAAAGATGAAAAGAAAGTGTATTATCAGGTAAAAGTTGACTCGTGTGGTAACGACCAGAGGAGGTTGGCTTCAATTGTAAACAGTTTACTTGGAAAAACAAGAGTCAGCTTAAGACCTTCTGTACCTGATGCCGAGTTGGCTGCCAACTTTGTGGCATTTTTTGCTGGCAAGATAACTCGCATAAGACAGGAATTGGATGATGCTTCTGTTGGTGAAGAACTTTCAGTTGTACTCCAACCCCGACACATTCCTAATAATGTCCTCTCATCCTTTCACTCAGTAGAGGTGGACATGATCTCGTCCTACATAAGAAACCTCAATAAAACATTTTGCCCGTTGGATCCCATAAATGTTTCCAAGCTACCAAGAGTCTATGATCACACAGTTGAGTTTATTTCCAAAATAATTAATAAGTGCTTCTCTGAAGGTAGCTTCCCACATTCTGAAAAGCATGCACTACTCCGACCTACTCTAAAGAAACCTGGACTTGATGTTGAGAACATGTTGAACTATCGTCCTGTCTCCAACCTGTCCTTCATATCAAAGATATTAGAGCGTGCAATACTTGACCAATTACAACCACTACTTCAGCAGAATGAAACTATCCCAATTTTTCAGTCTGCTTACCGACAGCATCATTCAACTGAAACAGCATTGATTAGAGTACATAATGATCTAGTTGAGAACATTTGCAATGGTGTGGCCTCACTATTGGTCTTGCTTGATCTCTCTGCGGCTTTTGACACAGTGGATCACGAGTTGTTATTGAGTGATCTTTATGATTGTGGTGTGCGTGACTCCGCTCTCTTGCTTCTTGGGTCGTACTTGTCAGGTAGATCCCAGAGTGTGATGGTAAATCAAGTGGTCTCGGACTCGACACCCCTGCAGTATGGTGTTCCGCAGGGATCAGTTTTGGGTCCTATCCTATTTATAATTTATATTAGCAGTTTGTCTCTTCTGCTTCGTGCACACAATGTCACCTTTCACTTTTATGCGGATGACACCCAGATTTATGTGAGAATCACAAATATAGTTGATATACGGAGTAAGATGGAATTGTTGATGTCTGATATCAAGAAGTGGATGAGAGCGAGAAAACTTAAACTAAATGATGGTAAAACTGATATTCTCATCATCCGAGGAAATAGAAGAGCTGATGATATGGTAGGTGCCCTCTCCATCAATGTGGGTGGATCTCAGCTGCGACCGGCCAACTCTGTTCGAAATCTGGGTGTATATGTTAACTCCCGATTAGATTTTCAAAGAGCATGTAAACCAGATAGTTAAAAGTTGTTACTTGCACATCAGAAATCTCTATTTGGTGAAGCCGTTTATAACCAGACGTTGCCTTCTGACGTTGGTTCACTCATTGGTCTTCTCTCGTGTTGATTATTGCAATGCCCTGTTGGTGGGTCTTCCAAATTATATTTTGAAGAAAGTTCAGTCTGTTCTTAACAGGGCCGCAAGACTAATTTTTGGTGTTCCACCTAGAACTCCTACTACATCTCTTCACATAGAACTGCACTGGCTGCCAGTAAGAGCAAGAATAGAATTTAAGTTGTGTTTGGTGACTTTTAAGGTTCTCAAATTTGGTGAGCCTAGGTACCTTGCGGAGCTGCTCAGGCGCCCACCGGCACACCATGGTGTAGTTGTGCGTCATGACAATGACCCTTTTCGTCTTGATGAACCAAGGGCTTTCCAGCAGTCTTCTTTCTTTGAGAGGTCATTCTCCTACTGTACATGGCTCCGAGGTTGTATAACAGGTTGCCGCTGTCCATGAGACAACTGAGTTCTGTTGAATGCTTCAAGAGACAACTTAAGACTTTTCTCTTTGAGAGAAGCTATGATCTTGAGAGAGGTGTCATGACAGATGGCTATAGAGTTTAGGCTATTTTGCCACTGCTGGTGATTGTTAAATGTGTGTTGTATATGAGCCTTCTTTTGATGCATTGATTTTTGTTCTTTTTTCTTTCTCTTTTCGAGCGCTAGTTAATTCTTCGGAAAAATTGGCGCTTATGAGAAATAAGTAACATGCTTATTATTATTATTATTACATGAAGGATTAGAGTCTGTTGTGATTGCAGCATGTGATTGTGTTGTGTTGCTGTTGGAAAGTATGATGCTGTTTAGTGTTTGGTAGAGTGTATTGGGGTTTGTTTTGTGATCAAGTGTTTGTAGGAAGTTATTCCAATTTAGTTTTTGTTGTTCTTGTATTTTGTTGTTAGTCTGGGTGTTGAGTGCTTGGATTTGTTGTGTGATGTCTTGTGTGTGGGGTGCTGGGGAGTGTTTCAGTATGTCGCGTTGTAGTGATGTGCGCTGTATGTGGTTGATTGTGTTGTTTTATTTCATAACTTTATTTTGCTAAAGCGTTGTTTCCATACAATGATGTTGATTAGTTCTTTTGCCTTTATATTGTTTTTGTCCCAGTTTTGGTTTGGTTTGTTTGAAAGTTTTACATTTTAATTTCATAGTTTTATTTTGCTAAAGCGTTGTTTCCACATATCAATTTTGATTAGTTCTTTTGCCTTTCTATTGTCTTTGTCCCAGTTTTGGTTTGTTTGTTTTGCAAGTTTTACAATTTAATTGCTGAAACGTTATTTCCACATAGTGATTTTGATAAGGTCTTTAATCTATATTGTGTCCGTCCCTTTATTGGTTTGTTTATTTTGCAAGTTTTACATTATAATTGAGGTTAAAAAGTTTGTGGGAATCAGAGGATTAATAAAGATACTGGTGTGTAGTTATATTAACTTTATTCTGGCTATCATTAGCCAGTTTTATTAAGTTTAAGGAGAACCTGTGGGAGTTAATAGATTAATTGCAATAGTTTTGTATCCCTTTGATTTCTTTAGGTTGTTCTTAAGTTGAGTACAATTATCTGTCAGTAACTCTAACCCTCTCAGAATTATCTATATCTAAGGCACATACCCCATTGTTTTTATTTTTTATTCCCATTGTTTTTATTTTTGTATTTATTTATATTTTTTTTTTAGCTGGGGGTGGTCGATTTAAGACAGAGCTTCAGAATTATGGGATGCATACATACATAAAATTTTAAGACTGAGTGTTCCACACATACGTGCAGTTTCAGTCTCTTGTCCTAATGGCGGCGTTCCAGGCAACCCTGTTAAGGGCTGCTTCACTTGTCAAGTTTTTGGATTTGAGATCGGCACGTACAGTCCGATCCCAGGTCTTCCTCGGTCCACCCCTTGGTGCAACTCCCTCCACAATCACAGACCTGCTTTTCACCCAATTTTGTTCATCTATTCTCCACATGTCCATACCATCCCAGTCTACTTGTACGTATCACCTCGCTAATACTCTTTACACCTAAACATCTAAACTTAATCAAATCTCCTAGTGTTCTATCTCTATAGAGTATATAGATAGAACACTAAGAGATTTGATTAAGTTTAGGAAGAATAGTTGTATTCATCTTTGGAAAACTGTCCTTCATCAGGGACTAATTTTGTTATACAGTACCGGTGTTAAAAATTGTTTTTATTATATTGGGGGTAACATTATTATGTTTTTTCCACCAACCAACTTCACCTCTAGGCTCTAAATTTAATTAATGAAATCAACAAATACATGCGGCACTCCAAGGACTCGAACCTAGGATACTCGCATCTAAATTCGGCGCACTTATGCATGACGCTGTCAAGACAGAATACCGGTACTGTATTATTGTTTCCACATTGCGATTTTCATTAGTTGTTTTGTCTTTTTACTGTGTTCGTATAAGTTTTGGTTTGTTTATTTTGCAAGTTTTACATTATAAATAGTTTAGGAAATAATTGTGATAATCAGAGGGTCAATTAAGGTAATTTATTCAGTACCCCTTATATTTCTAGAAGTCCTAAAAGTAAAGTTGAGGGTCATACGCTGAAGCATTGCGTAGCTTTGGCGTTCTCCGTCGCATTGCCCTTTGGAGCATGTTGTTATGAAGGCAATACAGGGTAAACTTAACTTGGATTGTTTGTTATTTTCAGTTTAATTTCTGATAAATTTATAAGCATTTTTCCACATAGATTTTGTTTAGTGTGTTGTCGTTTCAATGGTTTTTAATTGTAATGAGTTAGTTATAATTTGAACCGTAACCTTTTAGTTAGTTTTCTACATCTATCTAGATTTTATTTAGTGTGTTGTCGTTTCAATAGTTTTTAATTGTAATGAGTTTGTTATCATTTGCACCATAACTTTTTAGTTCGTTTATACTGTATTGTCTTTGTCCAAGTTTGTTTGTTTAGTTTGCAAGTTTTACATTTTAATCTATATCTATCTATCAGGCTCAATCCCCACTTTTCCTATACAGTATATAATAAATGTGCAATCCCTCCAGGGTGATGGTGCTGAACATACTCCAGGAGGACGGGGTGGCACTGTGCCGTGAGGATCGGCTGAAGGAGGCTGCTCACCGCTTCTCGTACGCTCTCCGCAAGTTACCACAAGACAAGGAGCAAGAATTAAGGTACAATACCGGTCTACAGTATTGCAAAATCCCTACAGAAAATTATATATTGAAAAGCACGAGGATGATCAATAATTAGGGAGATATACAGTAGAAAGGCAGAAAATTAAAGCAAATTATTTATTGAAAATTAAAAATATCCAAGGCTACAGAAAATTAGTCCTGGATAATTTTGGAAGCTGTATAGTCTTGTAATGTTCTTTTATAACAATTATTTGTAGTGTTGAATTGGGAAGTTAGGAATATTATTACACATTGGATCTCAGGCAAATACCCCTTTGCTGGGGGGGTGGCCGACACTAGACAGAGCCTGAACAGAAACAACACCTAAAGTTCCGGGACCATTTCATATTTTCATCATACAGTATATAGTTTTGTATGAATGTATGTACAGGGTGTCTCAATATAAATGTGACCCATTTGACTGTTAATAACTCTGCCAATATTAATGATATTATTCTCTTTTTTTCAGGTTTGGAAGATCATAGCATAACATTGAAAAATCATCTATCAAAATGCCTTGGACAATAGAGGAAAAAACTATGTGTGTCACTGCTTATCTGGAGACAAAATCCATCAAATCGGTACAGGCAAAATTCCGCAGGGAATTCATCTTTAACTATCCCCATAAATTCCAAATTACCCGTTGGGTAAACAAATTTAAAGCAACAGGATCATTAAACAAGCTCAGTAAAAAAGCAGAACAATCCACAAGTGGCAGGAAGTTGACTGCAAGATATCCTGAAAATGTGGATGCGGCGAGAGATTCTGTCCGAAGGAGTCCAAAAAAGTCCATCCGAAGACGTTCCCAAGAGATGGGTCTTTCTCGTGCGTCAGTGCACAGAATCTTGAAGAAGGACCTTAAACTCTATCCATACAGAATCCAGATTATGCAGAAACTCACGCCAGCCGACATGGAAAAACGTGTTGTGATTTGCCAGTGGTTCGAGACCAAGATCGAAGAGGATTCTGACTTTCTCGATAATGTTTGGTTCAGCGACGAAGCACACTTCTCACTCTGCGGACATGTCAATAGCAAGAACTCGGTGTTCTGGGGATCACAATCACCAGATGAGGTTTTTCAGAGACCATTGCACTCTGTGAAATGCACTGCTTGGGTGGCCATCTCAAACCATGGCATAATTGGACTATTTTGGTTTGAAAATGAAGCCGGGGAGACAGTCACTGTCACAAAGGAGCGTTACATTGTGGTGTTAAACAAGTTCTGGAGGACACTTGGAGCACGTCGTGGAGTGAATCGAGGTGTGCAATGGTTTCCACAAGATGGGGCAACTCCACATACTGCTAACATCACAATAGAGTGGCTCGATCATCGATTCCCTAATCAGCAGACGCCGCGAACCAGAGTGGTCTCCGCGTTCACCCGATCTGAACCCCCCGGAGTTTTATCTCTGGGGGTTCTTGAAGGACAACGTGTATGGGAACAATCCTCAATCTATTACCGAGCTGAAAGTGGCCATAACCCAGACGATACGTGCCATACAGAAGCAAGAGTGTGTGAGGGTTATCGATAACTTCACTCGTAGGCTACAAGTGTGTCATCAGCGCAGAGGCACACATTTAGAACTTGTGCTGTAAAAATGTAGCTTTTGAGCAAGAGATACCAAATAAACATTTATTTTAATTGTTATCATGTCGGCTTCTAGGAAATGTAATATTTTTTTGAGTTTCTTGTCTGGGCAATAAATCATGAACATATTAATGGGTCACATTTATATTGAGACACCCTGTATATGTATATCTCAGGCAAATACCCCTTTGCTGGGGGGGTGGCCGACACTAGACAGAGCCTGAACAGAAACAACACTTAAAGTTCCGGGACCACTTTTGCGCTCCCTCACCCGTTTCTCTGGCTCGTCGAGTAGGAGAAATATTTGTTGTTGTAGTCAAATATGTAGGTAATTATGAATATACACACTGTACATACATGACTCCTTGAAAGGTAAGAACAACATGTATCTATTTATATACTCTGGCAAATAGCCCACTTTAGCTTTTGCGTATTTATATTTTTATTAATGGGGGATGGTTCACTTTTTGGACGATTTTATTGATGGATTTATTTATTAATTTTGTACTGGACGCTGTAATTCCCGTGAAGGGGTAGCCATGAATTGTTGTGGGTTTGTCATAAATTGCTAGTGTACTAGCCTAATAGTGGGTTGAATGTTTGTATACGCGTACATTTTGTTACATGTTTGTTTGGAGTTTCTTCTTTATAATGCGTTGTAGTTTGTAGTTGTATGAGTTTTGGCTTGGCGTTTACTTTTTTGTATTAGTTGTTTGTCATTAATGTTGCTATCTATACTTTTGGGGTTTGGCATTTAATAGTTTGTAATTGTTTTGTGTTTTGTGTTTGGCGTTTTCTAGTCATGAGGTTGACAGTTTTGTTCCTGTTGTATAGGGTAGCCTTGGGTTGTAGTGTTTTTTTAGTCGTGAGTTGGAGTTTAAGGGTTTTAGTGTTTTGGTTGGAGTGTAGTGTTGTTTGTTGGGGTTCTTCCCTAAGCTGCCTGGCCGGAACAGCCCCGGGGTCGCTGGAGGAAGGCCATGGCCCAACGATCGGGGGTGGGGGGGGGGGGGGGGGGGGGCTTTCCAACAGAGCTCCTCAATTGAGTGATTAGATTGTGTGTGTTGGCATAAGTGGTTGTGTGAAATGCAGTCTTCTATGATGTGTTTAAAGGTATGGGGTGCTGTGTTACATAGGTGCAGGCGTCGACAACGTGAGTCCCCATCCGCAGTCTCGTTGCTTCTGAGTAGACTCAGGAGAGCTGGATGGTGTCCGCAGCTCCAGGCCTGGCCAGGTGGACTCTGTCCTCGCGAGGAAGGGAGGATGCGGAAGAGGATGGATTTCGGGGGTAGGTCTGGAGTGTTCTTTATACGGGTGGTTAGAATTGACGGTTGTATTTTTTGCCTTGCGTTTACCGTTTTCTATCAGTTGTTGGTTTGGTGTTTTTCAGTTTTGTATAGTTTTGGGTTGGCGTTTGCAGTGTTGTAGAGTTTTGGCTTTCTGACGTGTTGATGTTTCCTAGTTTTGGCTTGGCGTTGCGCAGTTTTGTATAGATAGTTGTTGCTTGGATTGGATTAATAGTTTTGGGTTTCCAGTTTGCTATTGTTGGGATGGATTTTATGATTAAATAATCTGGGTTGTAAAATGTTAACACTTTATAGTGTTGTGTTGGATTTGACCAATATAGGTGTATTTGTCTTGTTTTGGCTTGGCATTTACCGTTTTGGATAGGTTTGGAACTTAGGATTGACTCCTGTTCGTATAGTTTTGGCTTTGAGTTTAGCATTTGTTATAGTTTTGGCTTCTTAGTTTAGCTATTTTTGAGTTCGGCTGTATAGTTTTAGCATGTATTGAGTGTTGGGTTTGGTTGCTTCAGTTTTGTAGGGTTTGGGTGGATTTTATGGTTTCGTTTTGTGATGGGGAATTGATGACCATGGTGTTAGCTTTGGGTTTTTGTTTGCCTGTTTTGTGTGGTTGAAGATTACCTTAAGTTAGTTTTTTGGTTTGAGTATTTGTATGATCTTTGGTGTTGATTTTAGCATATTCTAAGTTTGGCGTGGGCCAAACTGTAGGGTGTCTTCATTGCCTAAATTTATTCGTCTACTGAAGTGGACATAGCTTGAATAAGATGATAATTTGAAGTTTAGAAAATTGTTTGATGCATTATTGACAACCGTATAGTTGGATCCATTTATATAGGGGGACTCAGTTATCCAAAAAAATAGGTTATCCAATACTGGAAATACTGTTTTATATTGTTCATACATCACGTTGTCCTTGCGTACATGTTTTCATTACAAGGAATTTTGAAAAGAGGTACTGTAAAAATGTTATTGTAATACTGGAATGTACTGTTTTATTGTGTTAATACATCACTTGGTTGTCCTTGGTAAAGGTTTCAGATTTTACAAGAAATGCCCGGACGTGGTAAAACAAATTCAAGCAGACCTGTTAGGGGCTGTAACTCGAAAAACTATTGAGAAATTTCCAAAGTGGTCAGTTCTAGTAAGTTAACATTCAATTAGGTGGCAGGAAGTACAGCCTAGGAATTTTGTCACAGATTTCTGGATCAACCTGTCTATATATATATCGTATATATGATATATATATACAAAATACATATATATAGGTTAGATAACTAGTATATTAGAGGTTACATAAATTCTAGTATATATATAAAATATGTAATTATATAGCACCGGTATATATAAGTATTATATATACAAGAATACATATATAGGGAGTACCGTTAATATACAGTAGATATATATATACAAAATACAGTATGAGTATAAGTTAGATATTATAGTATATGATACCAAAACCCTATATAGATTCGAGGATATATATATACAGTATATATAGATACAAAAAATACAGATATATTATATTATATATATATATATAGTATATATAATATATATCTATATATATATATAATATAATATGTCGTTCTATGGAGTTTTGGCTAGACGTTACAAAATAGGCCTAGGGGGCTTAAAAATAGGTCAAAACTTCAAAAATATATGACTACCGTTGAAACTGCCAACGGCGAGACGAAATCCAAATATGTACTAATATTGACAAGTCAAAATCCGACCCAAATCACCGATTTGCCTGGAGCTTACACAAGTGTTTGAGAAAAAATAGTTTCGATTTAGGCCGCGAATGGCTGGCGCCGCGGGGAAAATGAAATCTAAGACCATGAATAGAAGCACGCTCGCGCGGAAAAGGAAAATCGAATAGCAGCAAAAGGATAATTCCCTAGGACTTCTAGTTTGGTTACAGAGACATTTTAAAGTCCAAAAACGGTCCCGTGGGCCATCAAGGAAGCCCCCCCAGTCAAAATCGAAATCCTAAACTAAGGTTCCGATTTTAATTATGTGTGCGCATCGAGTCAGCTTGCTAAAGTGTAATCATGGTATTAATTTAAACAAAATCTCGGGCATTAAGAATCTTGTCTATGGAGTTCTTAAACGTTAAAACAATAGGCCGGGGGGGGGGCTAAAAATAGGTCAAAATAAAGAAAATATATATGACCGTGTGACTCTGCAACGGCGCGAGACGAATCCAAAAATGTAATCATATGACAATGGCAAAATCCGACCAAAAAGTAGATTCCGGTATTCTAATAATATATATATATATATATATATATATATATATATATATATATATACTGTATATATATAATTATATATATATATATATAGATATATGATATATATATACTGCTATATATAATTAGAGCATATATATATATTATATATGATATATAGAGATTAGAGAAAGACGAAGGTATGTATAGTACAAAAATATAAAAGAGGAATATCCTAGATATAGAAGGAGAGTATATAGATACAGTATATATAGATTTAATATAGAGAACACAAGTAAACGATATGAAGTATATAACTATAGAGTAGATATGATATTATAGTAATAATGTATATATATATATAAAATACATAAATATATACGCGGGTAGTATGGTAATTAGATATAGGGTATATATATATATATATATCTAGATACAAATATTACATATAATATATATACATGATACACTGGTATCTACATATATATATATATAGATAGTGTCAGCTGTAGGGAGTTTTTAACTTTATAATAAGCCTAGGGGGACTAAAAAGAGGTCAAAATTAAAAAATAGATAAACAGTTGAAATACGGCACTGGCCGAGAAGAATCCAAATAGGTACTAATAGTGACGAAGTCAAAATCCGACCAAACATCTATATCAGATATATATATATATATACTGTATATATATTAAATACTGTATATATATAATTATATATATATAGATGGTTAATTATATATACAGTATACATATATACCAAATATCATATATATAAGTTATCATATCTAGATAGTATCATCTCTATAATTTATATATATATACAGGGTGTTGCAGTTAACCCTTTTCATCAATTTACTGGCAAATTCGGGAGACAAATAATACGACTAATGTACTCGAGGACCCTTAGGGTGATGTCTTTGATACGATGGAGATATTACCCTTTTAAAGTTATTGATGGATAGAAAAATTTAAAATCTAAGGAGGGTAGAATGAAAATGTCAGTTGCGAAACGGATCAGGGGGTAGCGTAACCAAGAGTTGGTATACAAAATGTATACTGTAATACTGTACGGGGTAAAAGTATTTGTAAATAAAGTATGTCCCAAAAAATGAGGATTTTCATTAACCATAAATTTATTAGGATGATAAAAGTTAATAACAAAAACCAACATAATGCGAAGCTTTAAAGCTAACAACATGAAAGCATTGAATGTACATACCATCAACCGTCACACAATCAATAACAATAAAGTCACCACCACGACTTGGATAAATAATTAATGAGAACATGCTAATGACATACTTTGACCTAATAAGAATAATAATAACGACCCAACTATGACTTATACTCACGTACGACTTAAAGGCTAACGATGAATAGAGTATAAGTTTCATGAAGATGGTTATAAAATTGCTATAGTTCGTTTGAGGCATTGCGACAACTGCTCCCATAGGCAACCATTTACATACCCCGTGTAAGCAAAACAAAAACAATCTTTAGCTTCATGTACAGATTGATTCAAGATTCATTACGACGACCGGTTTTTTTCTTTTCTATCTATCGATAACTTTAAAGGTGGTATATCCCCATCATATCAAAAATCCCCTAAGGGTCATAGAGTACTAGTAGTCTTATTTTTGTCTCCCGAATTTGCCCCATTTAAAATTTATGATATAAAGGGGGACTGGAATCACCCTGTAATTCATGTGATATATATATATACATATAGTATATAAGCGTTAGTATCGTATGAGAAGATAGATATATATGTGAGGCTAGTCTAAAATACGATGAATAATTTCGTGATTAGGGTATATATATATATATATATTATATAATATATAGATATATATATAGATATATATATATGTCGTCGCATGGAGTTTTTAAACTTTTAAATATTTGTTTAGGGGGGGGGCCTAGGGGCCCAAAAAATAGGTCCAAAATTTAAAAATAATCTATACTAGTTGAAGATCCGCACCGGCGCGGCGAAGCCAAATATGTAAAAAGTAGGTACAGGTCAAAATCCGACCAAA